>MU187121.1:27131-69855 GCA_016904865.1 Pissodes strobi
ATTATTATTATTATTATTATTATTATTATTATTATTATTATTATTATTATTAGTAAATTAAGATGATGCACTACACAATCGCATATTAATAATACTATTAAAATAAATAGCTTAATTTTCGACTTTCCGCGTTTATATTAAAGACAGATTTTCTATGAGGTGTCAATTGAAAAAAGCAAATTGGCCTGTATCGTTTCAATTTTAATATTTATTTCTATCTAATAGGAAATATTTAGGTAGAGTACAAAATAGAAAAATAGAAGAAATCTGGTTTTATTTGATGAAATAAATCGTTTAATTTACTCGAATAATTAAAATCATCGTCGTCGTCGTTTGAGATTTGGATGGCACCAATGATTTTTTTTACGTTTTCAAAATACTGGATCGTTTTGGTATTTTTGAAAGAAACTCTAACGATTGTCTTGCATGGTTCCTAAGAATTACCCCAAAATTTCTGAGCAATAAAAACAAAAAATATAGAGATAAATGTTTTACACTCACTTGGAATTTCAGCAATTCTGGCAGGATATTATTATAAAATTCAACCTCTCTTTCAAATGCAGGCAATATGGGCAATTTGTTTCTTACTTCCTCATTGGTCGGCGCTGTTTTCAAAATTAAGTTTATTACCTTATCTCCATCCTTTTCTCTGACAATAATTGGTGTTATGATGCCTAGATAGTTACCTCCCTTTTCAGGCCCTGTAACGAATTAAAAAAATGGGATTTGCTAAAATGTACAGTAATTCATTGCTCCATGTTTCTTTTCAGCTTTTACGATAAATAAATGAGAAATGTGTTTCGTCTGAAATCTTGACCCCTCGCTCAATAAATATATTTTTTTTATTAATTAATAACAACAATAACTTATACAACAATAATTATTATTCCTGAACTTAAACATCTGATTGGGTATGTTTGAAAATGTATTTCTTCTAAACACGTCTACACATTTTCTTTAAAAGAAAAGTGATTAGGAAAATCCTGACTGAGGGCCTGTTTGGTTTATTGCTTAATCTGTGTGAGATTTTACGATTAACAAGCATAATGACTTTGCTAAGTCTGCGCTTTTAGGTGCATTTTACTTTATATTATTAGATGTTTAGAGAATTTGTCATTATTAAATTAAATACTTAATCCTTTAACTTTGGAAATTTAAATGCATCTGTCTCAAGTGGGGCGCAATATAGATTACAGGTAATAAGGTACTTGACTTACCTGTTTCATACTCAAGCACAAAACTTCGTATTTCATGTATCTCGGCAGCCTTTCGAATCAAGTCTTGATGTTCTGAAAACATCACAAACACGGTATAGTATATAAGTAAGTAAATCTAACGATATATTTTCAATTAAGTCTTATGAATGAACTCTGGGCAGAAATATTTATTTCTATATAACAAAGCTGATATTAATTTGTTCATATAAGCAGAACGTTATCAGTACTGTTTTATAAGCAAATATTATATAGAGATAAATATTATTTTGATCGTGGTTATAAATAATGTTCTTAAAGTATATTATAGGGGCATATCGGTAAGTAGTAGTTTGTGAAGCAGCATAAATAGTATATTGTGTAACTAGGAGGAAAAGCAAAACATTCCTGGACGACTGTGGTAGTTGCTGGACGAGGCGCAGCCGAGGCCAGCAACACAGGAGTCCAGGAATGTGCTTTTCCTACGAGTTGCACATACTATTTTTTATCCGATCGAAATTAATTAGAATACGTACTTATATAAATAGAGCCAAATATTACTCTAAATAAAAACGGTGTTTTAAATTTAAACTCAACATCATATCAAGTTTTGAATCGAGCGAGCTTGAAGTTTATTACGTAGCTACGAAAACTACAGCTAAATGTTACTTTTGATAGACGTCAGATCTGATAAACAAGGCGTTTGAATATGACAGAAATGTTACATTCCCGGCCTAGGACGGGAATGTTATATTCCCGGACAGTTATTTTCTATTCTTGTACGGTTATTGCATGTTGCCAAGCAACGAATACAATATACTGGAATCATGACTTTTGCGGTGAGAAAACAGATCGGAAAGGTGTCGTTTTTCGTCCGATCGGATAAAAATACAATTTTAGTACTTCTGACTGTGAAACTTTTGTTTAGCATGTTTTTAGGCAACACTTGGGGGTCCAAGGATGGTCAATTGTTTTTGACGTTCAGATTTTCCGTTTGCGAGTTATTACATGGAATCTGCGATTTTTCAAAATTTTGCGTTGATGCACGATAACTGTCGAAATAATTAAATAATTTTTATGACATTTTCTACACACGCACCTTTTGATGGTGTTCCGAACTCTGTTGGAATTGGCGAGTATTTTGAAAAATAAACTTTTAACATTGCAAATGTTTTTGTTTTCCTATTATGGGGTATCAAATCGCGAAAAAGTGCATGCTACATTTGGCACATCACGTTATACGCGTGAGAGATCGTGTTAGTTTGTGTATGTGGACTGAATCGGTTCAAATGACAAAAATAAATTAAAACTAACTGAAACTAAAGTTGATTGAACGACTAACCCAAACTAACCAAAAGTACCCAAAAGCGCCGAAAACGGTTAAATTGCATCGGAACAGATTTAAAAAAAATAAAAGTAAGTTAAAACTAATTCAAACCGAACATTCGCGACTAAACATAACTAACCAAAACATTAAGCTTGGTTATAACGTATCGGATCCGGTTCAAATTACTAAAATACATTGGAACTAACTGAAACTAACCGAGAGTTGATTAATCGACTAACCAAAACTAACCAAAAGTAATCAAAAGCACCAAAAAGGGCTAAATTGAATTGAAACATATTAAAAATATTAAAACTAACCAAAACGAACCGAATTTTGGCGACTAACCAAATCTAACCAAACACATTAAATTTGATAATGTATCGGAGCTGGTTGAAATGACTAAAATAATTAAAAACCAACTGATACTAATCGTAAGTTGATTGAACGACTAACCAAAAGCACCAAAAAGGGCTAAAGCTTATCGGAACAGTTTAAAATATTAAAGTATGTTAAAACTAATCCAAATTAACCGAATTTTGGCGAATAACTAAAATTAACCAAAAACATTAACATTGGTTATAACGTACCGGAACCGGTTCAAATGACTAAAATAAATTAAAACTAGCTGAAATTAACCGAAAGCTGATTAAACGACTTACCAAAACTAACCAAAAGTAACAAGAAGCACCAAAATGGGCTAAAACGTATTGGAACAGATTAAAAATATTAAAGTAAGATAAAACTAACCCAAATTAACCGAATATTGGCGACTGACCAAAACTACCCAAAAACATTAGAATTGGTTATAACGCAATGGAACCGGTTCAAATGACTTAAATAAAATAAAACTAACCGAAATTAATCGAAATTTGATTAAAGGACTAACCAAAAGTAACAAAAATCACCAAAAATGGCTAAAACGTATCGGAACAGCTTAAAAATATTAAAGTAAGTTAAAAATAACCCAAATTAACCGAATTTTGGCGACTAACCAAAATTAACCAAAAACATTAAAAATGGTTATAACGTATCGGAACCGGTTCAAAGGACTAAAATAAACTAAAACTAACTGAAATTAACCGAAAGTTGATTGAACGACAAACCAAAAGTAACACAAAGCACCAAAACGGTCTATAATGTATCGGAATATATTACACAAATTAAAGTATGTTAAAACTAACCAAAACGAACCGAATTTTGGCGATTAACCAAAACTAACCAAATCTATTAAAGTTGATTATAACATATAGGAACCGGCTCAAATGACTAAAATAAATTGAGACTAAGTCAAACTATCCGAAAGTTGATTGGACGACTAAACAAGACTAACCAAATCTATTAAAATTGATTATAACGTATCAGAACCGGTTCAGATGACCAAAATAAGTTGAGACTAAGTGAAACTAACTGAAAGTTGATTGGACGACTAACCAAAACTAACCAAATTTATGATAATTGATTATAACGTATCGGAACTGGCTCAAATAAGTAAAACAAATTGAGATTAAGTAAAACTAACCGAACGTTGAGTAGACGACTAACCAAAACTAACTAAATCTAACAAAATTGATTTCAACGTATCGGATCCAACTCAAATGACTAAAATAAGTTGAGTCTAAGTGAAACTAACCGAAAGTTGATTGCAAAAATAACCAATTGAATATGACGTATCGGAACTGGCTCAAATAAGTAAAACAAATTGAGATTAAATGAAACTAACCGAAAGTTGAGTAGACGACTAATTAAAACTAACCAAATCTATTAAAATTGATTATAACGTATCGGAACCGGTCCAAGTGACTAAAATAAGTTGATACCAAGTGAAATGAACCGAAAGTTGATTAGACGACTAACAAAACTAACCAAATCTATTAAAATTGATTATAACGTATCGGAACCGACTCAAATCATTAAAATAATTTGAAACTAAGTGAAACTAACTGAAAGTTAATTGGCGACTAACCAAAACTAACAAATCCATTAAAATTAATTATAACGTATCGGAGCCGGTTCAAATGACTAAAATAAGTTAAGATTATGGAAAACTAACCGAAGGTTGATTGAACGACTAACCAGAACAAATCAAATCTATGAAAATTGATTATAACGTATCGGAACAGGCTCAAATAAGTAAAATAAGTTGAGACTAGGTGGAGCTAGTCTCAACTTATTTTAGTGTTACTAACCGAAAGTTGATTCGACGTCTAACCAAAAATATCCTAATCCATTAAAATTGATTTTAACGGATCGTAACCGGTCCAAAAAAATAAGTTGATACTAAGTGAAATGAACCGAAAGTTGATTAGACGATTAACCAAAACTAACCAAATCTATTAAAATTAATTAAATCGGAACCGACTCAAATAAATAAAATAATTTGTGACTAAGTGAAACTAACCGAAAGGTAATTGATCGACTAACCAAAACTATCCAAATTCATTAAAATTGATTATAACGTATCGGAACCTGTTCAAATGACTAAAATAAGTTAAGGCTAAGGAAGACTAACCGAAAGTTGATTGGACGACTAACCAGAACTAACCAAATCTATGAAAATTGATTATAACGTATCGGAACCGGCTCAAATAGGTAAAATAAGTTGAGACTAAATGAAACTAGCCGAAAATTGATTAGACGACTAACCCACACTAACCAAAACTAACTAATTCCAATAAAATTGATAATAACAAATCGGAGCCTACCCAAATAACTAAAATAAGTTGAGACTAAGTGAAACTAACCGAAAGTTGATTCGACGACCAACCAAAAATTATCTAATCTACTAAAATTGATTATAACGTATCCTAACCGGTTCAAATGACTAAAATAAGCTAATTCTAAGTGAAATGAACCGAAAGTTGATTAGACGACTAAACAAAACTACATCGGGCGAAGCAGACTTTGAAATATAAATTTAATTAAACACTTGCTAATTACCTCGTAATTAATTTTTTACATTTCTCTATACAACAGCACTAGACAGTAATAACAGTTACATATTAAAATTGAGTTTACGTGAAATATTGCAAAAAATCACAAAAGCATTTTCACGGAGTTGAGGTAAGTGGTAACGGTGGGGAGAAGTTAAAACGCTATGTGTATCAAAAACTAGGTTTATGTCTTTAAAAAACTTTGAAAATAAAAAATATTTGTATACAAATAAATCACAGGTAATTATAACCTCGGCATAGATCAAAAACTATGTTTAATGGCTTTAAAAAACTCTAACTAAAAAATATTGTTATACAAAATAAACACAAGTAATTTTAACGTTTTAATTTAAGTTTCCTACTTTTGGTAGGTCAAAATAATGCTGCCCACGCTTACTTATCTTGGGCTCTGTAAGAACGGATATAATATCATTGTTATAAATAAACGATATATCGTCAACTATAGGAAACGAAAAGAAAGTGCCAGAAATTGATTTTCGTAAAAACTTTACGGTATATTCGTTTTCGCTTGCTGTAATACCAGACGAAATTGAAAGTACTTTTGCTATAAAATGTTTTTTAGACTTTTTTGTGGTTAGCACCACCAAAATAAAATCGTTTATATTAACGCAGTGAGTGGCATCATCTTCATCTTCTTTTTTGGTGCAATTTCATCGGGTTCTTCATCTGAGTAGACATCTTCATACCGCAACTTTTTTTTTCTTTGATGATAGTCTAAAACAAAATTCAATAATAAAGAAAAATACGTTTTTCATTGAAATGTTTACCTTTACTAATTCTAAATGAAAAAACCTTTGTATTCCATGCAAAAATTTAATTTTTGCATGGAATACAAAGGTTTTTTCATTTAGTACATTTCGTACATGCACACAGCCTTCACTCTTCATTCATTTACTAATTCTCGCAAGCGGAAGGTTTTCATCGCTACTATCGCTTGCTATGCTTAAATTTTCTGAATTGTTTGAAGTTACGTCATCTAAAATAAAAAAGTAGATTTTGTACAAATGATCGATGTGTGTACATACATTTAAAGATTTAAATGGATACGCAAATTTCTAATTAAAACAGTGAAATACCTTCTAAATTATTTCCGAGGCAGTGAGTACTTGTATGCTCTTCATTTCCAGGATAAGCGATATCTAAGACCATATTAAGAAAAACAAAGTATTTTTTTAGGGAAAATATAGCGCTCTGATTTAAAAAGGATACTTTGCATATTTTCGTCTACAAAAGACAGATGACCAAGCGAGTGATGAACGCATATTTCATTTGGTTGACAAACGTTACAAGAAAGTTTTCTAAAATCCATACGCTTATTTTGTGTATCCCATATAACTTCATGCACTTGCATAGTTCCTTTAAACGCTTTCAAATTTTCGGAAACTGTTAAATCTATTATGTTTATTGCATCTTCGCTCACAGGAAATATGTTTATTCCTTTCAGATCTATCAGGTGATCTAACATGGATTCGTAGTTTTGAATATCAGTTCCTTTGGCAACCAAATCATCTGCACTTCGTTTAACATACCCTCCAATGCCATCGGGAGCTCCCTTGCCGTGGTGGCTTTCAAAATAATGCCATCTTATATAATTTGTAGATAACCTGCCAGCCAAATATGTTCTCATTAGGTAAAACATGGTTTTATTTTTGTATTGCGTAGAGGGTCCGTCTGTTAGAAAATGCGCTAATGTAATATTTGGTATCGTCATTTTAATGTCACCCAAAATCGGATCTACATGGGCACAAATACTTGAGGGATCGTGTCTTAAACATTTTGATAGGGTGCAATAGGATTTCGTTTTAATTTGAAATGATTCTGGACATCTGTAATAAACAACCACAGTATGCAAGCTTACTTGTGGTTTAGATCCGCCAAAATGTGCCGACTGAATTTCAGAGGCGTACTTACACCCATAGTTCTCTGAAAAGTCCATGTGAAGAAGTAATTCAGAATGGGACAGGTTTTGTTTGATTTTACGAATCTCTCTGTATTGGTATAATATATTACGGGAATGGAACAAAAACTTTGGCAGAGAATTTTTGAAATCATTAACCAAATCTTCCTTTGAAGCTGCTATAGTTTCCTTCACTTTTTTTGTGCAGTTTTTTTCTTTTCCCCTAACAACAACAATTTCTTTTTTGGTTACCCATTTTTCATACTTAACTAATTCGTCTTTCTGAAAATCTTCAAACATAATCTTCTTTGCTTTGCAATCTTCGCACTCATTAATAAGGCAGTTTTCTAGATTTTCGGAACTGGGTGTATTGGGACATGTAAGGCTTTCAACTATTGCCTCTGAATTTCTTTCTTTAATAATGTTAAGAATCTTTAATTTTGCAACGAGGAAATCGAAATTTATATGGATTTCACAAAGGCATGTGTCTCTTTCTGCTACTTTTGCCGACACGACCCAGAAGGGTCTCAATTTACAAAAAAGTGAGTAGCTAATATTACAGCTCTTATGTTCCTGTAGAAATGTTTCATGAAGCTTTTGTAATGAACTGTTAAGATAACGTTTTTGTTTTTTAATTTTTCTAAAAGTGATTGTCTCTCTTTTTCCAGGACATATACGACTGGATTCATCTTTTTCGTAAAAAGTTCTTACTAAATCTGTTAGCTTAATACATTTGGAGATTCTAAGTTTTGATGTTTTTTTTCTCTCCAACATCCTCGTGCCAAGAACTCTTCCCATATGACTTTGAAATTTGAACTTTTTTACTAGTCTTCCAGAAATATTTCTTGCCATAGCTTTCTTCTTAATACTTGATTTTTCATTGCTAAAATTTTCTTTAATTTGAGCTGTTAATACCTCACCAAATATTAATTTTTGCTTAACAGCGGAACTTACTATTTGACCTTGCAAGATATCTTTAACTTTTTTTATAGGCGTTGGATCTTTGACTTTTTTCTTGGAACGTTCAAGTCTCTTTTTATATTAGAGTTTCTTCTTTCTCTCTTCTAAAATTTTTTTCTCAAGTTCAGCAATTTTTTTCTTCAGCATCTCCCTGTTTCTTCTTCTTCTTTTTCTTCCTTCAATGTTTCGTCCTACGGATGGTCTGGGTGTTTCGTCAATAACTCTTGCTTCGTTTTCTTCTTCAATTTCGTTCGGTACAGGTGTAGATGGTGGAGTTAAATCGCATAATCTTGCAGTATTTTCTATCTTGTTTTTCTTTAAGTCGTAAGCTTTTTTGCTCTTTGGCCTCCAGTTCTTTCTAATTTTTCTTTGGTCTCGTTCACTTAGCTCAGAGATGGTTTTTATTTTTCCTTCTGCCTTTCTCCTATGATACCTCTCTCTTTCTTTTTTTTTTTCACTTCTTCATATCTTATAGCATCATTCTTAATATTTGCTCTTAGTCGTCGCATGCACTCTTTCTTCTTTTCAGTTAACGCTTTTTGCTTTTCCACGCTTTTTGTTCTCGCCATTTATCGACTCTTCTATTAAAGAAAAACTATTACAGTCCTGAGGGCAACATTTTGGGTCAAATAATTTGTTGTAAACGAAAGAAGTGTAACGTTCCTCACCTCCGAGAAGGTATTCTCTCTTCCGTTACCGAAATTTAACCACGGAGGAGAGACCATGGAAGTGAGGATTTTTCCATAAATACTAAAATATATCTGTAAATATTTGTGAGAAAAAGACCACGACCTAAATCTATTTTAGGAAATAGATAATACATATGATTTAACTAAACAAAACAAAAAAAGTATATAATATAGAAGATATATGCACTCACGGATTTGAGAAAATTGAATAACGAACTTACCATGTGGATGTAGATAATGCACGGAACTGCCTAAAACTTAACAACACATCTATCCTATTACACGTTCCTAAGTAGACTAAATAGCACCCCCCGTCAACAATTAATGTGGATTTTTTACGCCCTCTATTAGATGTAAAGAGCAATTTAAATTTAACACAACGGAGGTGAGGATTTTCTTGGCGACACGTAGTTATTATATATTTTTTAAATGTTTACAAGTCTGACTATTATTCTTTATACGGAGTTGCTTTACCTACAGTTTAGTTACTATAATTACCTTGGTATTTTCTTTTAAATTATAATAACAACGTTTTTGAAACAAAACATATGTGTACGTAATCGAGTAGGAGACATGACACGGAGGTGAGAAATGTTGCTTGAATGCATCGAAAACTAAATTTTTAGCAAAATTACATGGTTGGATATTAAACCAAAAATAACAATCAGGAACTCTAGTTTTAAATTACTCCTTGCTTTTTAATAAATATTAGATATATTCTTCACAAATGGGAAAGACAGGAAAAATCCCTTTTTCAGTAGAATTACCCAATAACGGATCGGAGCCGACTCAATTGACTAAAATAATTTGAGACTAAGTGAAACTAACCGAAAGTTGACTGAACGACTAACCCAAACTAACCAAATCCATTAAAATTAATTAAAACGTATTGGAACCGGTTCAAATGACTAAAATAAGTTGATTAGACGACTAACCAAAACTAACCAAATCTATTAAAATTGATTATAACGTAACGGAACCTGTCAAAAAAGTTGAGAGTAAGTGAAGCTAACCGAAAATTGAATAGACGACTAACCAAAACTAACAAAATCTAATAAAATTGATTTTAACGTATCGGAACCGACTTAAATGACTTAAAATAAGTTGAGACTATGTGAAACTAACCGCGTTAGACCGAGGATTGAGAGACGAATCTAATGCAGTTTTTACAACCACCACTAATGTTATAAATTGTGAAAACGAACGAAACTTGAAGTAATATGCATTTAGGTGGTATATTTTGGGTACACTCAACTTACGTAATCTGCTAAAAGTATTTTTTTACATTAGATTATGTTAAGGGCGGGTGAGGGTGACTCTTAGTTTCTCATGACAGACTAGTCGGCATTAATTTGTAAAGTCATTTCGACGGTAAAAAATATTTTTAAAAAAGGTATTAAGATAACCAAGAATTCGATAAGACAGAAATAATAAGATAAAATCTCAATAAGATAAATGCGGTAAAGCTATGTAAAAATGTACTAAGCAAGGTAAAAAATTCGATACGATAAAAATAAATAACCGATTTTTGAGTCAAAATTCAATAAAATTTAAGTCACCAAAAATATTCAACAAAATTTAAGTCACCGAAAATATTCAACAGATAATTAGCAAAGAGGGATATTTAATTTAAGAAAATCTCTGATTTTGCACCAAACCAACTACAACACTCGAGCGCCACGTTGGGCGCCAATTTGTTACGATAAAAGCAATTTGTCTAATTTGTTTGTTACAATAAAATTTAATTAGTTAAGATAAACTTTAAATTGTTAAAATATAATTTCAATTGCCTTATTATAATTACTAGAATTCAAATAAAAAGCCAAATTGTTACAATAAACTATAAATGCACTTTTCTTTAAACTATTACTTTAATTTACTGAAAAGATAAATTGAAAGATACTCAGGGGGTTTGGGTAAGAAGCATGCTTCTGAAAGTTTTTTTTTCAAGTGTTGCAGTCGTTAAAAGCGCAAAATAAAAGATTAGAAATTTCAAAAAACAATTTTTATTCTATTTCCGTCTAACAAAAATAACTGTTAATTCTGTTGAACCTTCCTGGTGCTAACTGCCCTTTAATCACCTTATGCTTCCTCCGAGCTTCCTGGAGAGGGTTCCCGGAAATCGCTGTAGTGCCTAGGAGCTGTCCTGTGACGTCACTGGAAACTGTCCTGGTAGGCCGAGTGCGTGTGGACTCAGTAGCATGAAAAAAAACCAGTACAAGGCAGTTAAAGAGTTCACCAAGAATGTTGTTACAACCCTGTTTCAATATGGCGGAGAGCGTCGCTTGTCTTAGCTTAGGTTTTTAATACAGAAATTGACAAGAGAGAACCAGAAATAATTCTTCTCAATTAGCAATGCTGAAAAATGACAAAACACGCTGAAGGAGAAACTTCATTTAATTTAATTAAATAGGCCTCCGCCAATTTACACAGAATTGTTTAGACTGTAGACAGACTGTAGAATTTTTAGCAATAATGCCATAACACTTAAAAATTAACAAAAAATTTTGAAAAAAAAGTATATAGCTTGAAAAAATTTTTGGTGTTGTTTCAACGCAGAAATACGACTTCCCTGGAAGGAGGCAATTTTTTTAAACAATGAAAAAAATAGTCTAATGCTATTTTCTTTAAGCAACACACGACTTTCCAGAATTTTTTGATTAATTTTTATGCGCAAATGGTATCCGGTGGTAAGTTACTGAATAAATGAATGAAAAGTGTAAAAACACATAATATATTAATTTTTAATTTTGTTGCTATAAATCGTACAATTCAAATAATTATTTCAAATGTACGGTGCTGCTAAATGAACAGCTGCCCTATGCAGGTTTTTCTCCCTATCATACAGAACTGCATGCTTTTTTTCTAGCTGGAAATGCGCTCAGACGCTACCAATCCCGAAGAAAGGTAAAAAAACGAGTCGAATTGCCTTGGTTCTCATCATGCTCGAAGTCATGGAGAAACTGATCAACCAACAGCTCTTAAAATATCCAAAGCAGTTGATAAGGTGTCGCATGACGGATTGTTAAGCAAATTGACAGCATACGGCCTACCACCAGCATGGCTTCTATGGCTTTCCAATTTCTTAAGGGTGTTACGCTTTTCTTGTTTTCTAATTTTTCTAGGCGCAATACCTGCACTCCAGAATTAGAGAAACTGGCAGTGAATATAACGATATGTATTGGGCGCCACTTTGTGATGAAAAGTATTTAATTATTTTTAATTTAAATTAATTAGGCGTTACTTGTATTGAATTTCTAGCTCAGTCGCCAATTTGTAAGGATAAAGCGAAAATTAATTTATTTCGTTTATTTAAATATGAGATTCTTTGTCACTGAGGGTATGAGTTGTCTCTTTCACTAACTATATTTTTTTTATGATATTATGGGCGCCAGAGCTCCTTGAGACAATGTAAATAAAAAATAGATATTAAAATATCAAGAATTATAAAGATAAGAACATTAAAAATTAATTCGCGTCATAAAGAACTCGATCGATCCTACAATAAATCAAACAATATATTTCTAAAAACAATATATATTAATTTAACAACTAATTTACAAGATGATGAGGTTTAAAAAATATATAAAATCTATACAAAGATGTAAATACAACTTATGAAGTTTTGCTTGGAATAAATTAACTAGCAATGTAAATGAGAATCAATGTAAACGATCCAAAAATTTAATTATAACAAGTAGTTGGTCTAAGCAGACGATCTTTCTTCGGAGAAATATTACCTATTTCCATTCAATTATCTGTACCCATGCGATAACTTCGTTCAGCTATTTGTAACCATGCAATTGGTTAGGATCTCCACTGGAAACCTCTTCTGCCTGTACCTAAGCTCACCCGCTATAGGCGCATCCAGGTCTTACATATAATCCTAGTGGGGACTCCTACTTGTTCGCACGGCAAAGCTGTAGATGGTGTCTTCGTCGCGTCAGACGCTCTCACCAAGATCGTTACATGAAAAAAATATATATAGGTCTTAGACCAACTAATACTGCTTATTAACTAATTATTCAGGGGAATATCCTGTGGACCTCAATTCGACATAGGAGATTCTTAATTGACAACTCGAGAATTTACTGGTTATAGCAAATATAATCAGTACTTAAATTACAATTTTAAGTTCAGCAAAAATTATTAATAACTATGGTTAAATAACACCATCGATAATTACTGTTATTCAAGATATTTGTTTTCTTTACTTTGAGATATGAAATGGAAAAGAAATTATGATTGAAAGTAAAAATTTAAAATAAAATTATGAAAAAATTATGAAACTTGTCCAAACAGTGGCTCTCGGCAACTTCCAATACAGGATAACTAGATTTTAATGATAAATAAGGAAATCGAGGTATAACCTCTCTATAAATGAGTCTTATTATCTCATAATAAGTAATTTCTATTACTTTTCATTAATATGGCCCTTGGCACATAAACGATAATTGAACGTGAATTACGTCTCAATTAATTTTAAAGATAAAAACGAGGTAATCTCTAACTCGCCTTGAGAGATAAATTAAGATAAAAGGTAAAGAGAAAAACAAGTAAATTCACATATTATGTGAGTCAACCCCTCATAAATGTAAATTAGTGTCGATACATCATGGATAAAGCGCGACACGGTAAGTGATATTGTAATCTACTAAAATGCATAAGCTACTAAACAAATATCACCCTGTCGAAAGTTTGAACTTGAACTTGGAGATTGTTATATAAACATTAAAGGCAAACTATAAACAACGCGAGCTATCAACGGGAGCGACTTTGAACCTTATGCATGCAATGATCATCACTTTGTTTTATATAAATACGCTACCGCATCCTCAGTTCGGCAGACATTGATCTCACCTCCAGCTCCCAAGGTTAGTCACTTGACGACTGCCTTCTGGGTTCTATCCGCTCCTAGAGTTAGTCATACGACTGCTTTAGGTTCAATTCCTTTCCTACCCAACCTGGTACCGGTTAGTTACTTGACGACTGCTAGGACCAGGGGTTGCACAACCTCCATAGTAAAGTCTTGACAAGAAGTTTGTCAGAGTGTTGAGAAAGACAAGTGTCTAAATAGTCAGTTAAAAAGTTTAGTGAAAGCTCTTAGTGCTCTTAAATAAAACCCAGCTCTTAAGAAAAACTATAAATTATAAGACAGTAAACAAAGACCTATGAACAGTACCTCAAATCGAGAAAACATGCGCACCGTAGTAATCGGGTATAATAGAATCTCATTTTCTCTGACCAATAATTGTTGTTAAAGTTTTATCGTTAATACATTGTTATTGTTATAAACTAAACGTGCTTACTTTATCATCTCTTCTTACCCCACGTGACGCGATCCCGGTCTACCTCAGTTACCCCCCGGCACGCTAAACAAGGCGTGTCCTCACGAGTAGAACATTCAGTGGTAGATTAAAGGAAGCATCGAGACCCCGTCATTGTACTAATCGCGACGAGGCTCATCTCTGAGAAGTTATTCTTTAAATAAACGCGCTACCCCCTTAAATTACTCGTGACACGTGGTGGAGGCGCCGAAGCTACCCCTGAAACTATAAATTATAATACAATTAACAAAAACTTTATAAAAAGTACCTCTCGCTCTTAAATCATGCGCGACCTAGTACTCGGGTACAAGTCGCCATCTTATTACATTTTTTGACAAGAGACATCGTGAACATTTTATCGTCAAGTCGTTTCGCAATAGACGACGTCATTGATATTAGAACCACGTGGTAGAGGTGTATCGTAATTTACGTTAAAAAATGATAGATCAAGGAAAACAATTAAATTATAATTGAAAAATTCAAATCACGCGCCTGTAATCATTCGCGCAGTGTTGTTGGGCAAATAAAACTAATGAAACTCAAACATTTTTATTTACAATGATAAGGCAATTTTAAACTACCCGCGTTCAAGCTACGTCTATTGCTGCATATACGTCGCCATCTTGCTGCGGACGCTAAAAGCTGCAAGGCCATAGAATCCAAGAGCCGCCGCTAGTTGAGAAAGGTCAGGATAGAACCGCATGGGGGCAACCAAGGCCAGGTCCGTATCTGCAAGGAAAAAGATAACAAATTAAATACAACTGATTGTTAAATTAAAATGGAGCAATACAACAGATTTGTATAGGAGAAACTAAAGGAAACAATGGAGCAAGAAGCAGGAGAAATTAGTGAGGATGACAAAGATAAGGAAAATAAAATTATATATGGAACAAGTATGCAAGTGAAATAAGAAATTAAAGAAGAAACAAGCAAAAACAAAAATGGGAGGTGGGATTAAGGTCTCAATGTAAATAAAAGTTGTACATAGTGAAACATAAATAAGCATAATATATACCCAAGTGTTATTAAGACAAATATATAGGTAAAAACACTTAGGAGGTTAAGGAACTGTATATAAATAGACAATACACATAGCATAGTACATAGGAGTTATGAAGAAAAAAGAAGCAAGAATAAGTCGTGTTAAGTGAATATTAATGAGAAGATTAGTAAACTATGTATGCAAAATAAATAGGTGAAAATAAGATGAATATATTCATAATAAAGCAGAAGTAAATGACCCAGTTGCTGGATTATCGTATTCGAGAAAAGCAGGAAAACTGAGTTGCTATTAAAACTGTGTATTGAGAGGATATACAGGAGGAATAAATGTGTATACGAGGAAGTATTATAAAGTAAAGTGTTCTCCGGCCTAAAAAAGACTGCCACGACGGATTATCTAAATTTAGACATCGGAAAGTTGAGCATATACGGACTGAAGTATAGCTGGCTGACGTAAGGAAGTTAAGCAAAAAAAATTTTGGTACCGCAGAAGCTCAGATAAAATGTTTACATAAGCAAGAAATGTTTACGTAAAGCATAAAGAATATAGAAGAGGCATACACAAGTTGAAAAGTTGTTTATGTAAAGTGAGAAAAAATATAGAAGAAGTTTATGAGATAAGAAGAAGTATACCTACATAGTGAGGAAATATATAAGCAAAAGTTGTGTATGTAAAGCATACATAAGGTGAAATAATGGAGAAATGTTTAAGCAAAACATGTTTATACAATGTGTTTAAAAAAGAGCATACATGGTTTTATAAATAATGATATAATACCCTATATTTTGTACATAAAGCTAGTCACATATGAAGCATAAATAGATAAGCATAGAGACATAGATAGATTAACTTATCACTGCCTCGTGATAAATATGGAAATAATGTAATAACTAGTCCCGTAATCATAAGTATGGATATGCAGAGAATAAAGCGTTCACATAAAGTATGGAAAAAGAGTTGCATACATAAGGTAAAAACATTCGAGAAATAATAAGGGAAAGTTGTTGAGAAGCATGCAGAAGTTGAAATAATTGAGGAAATATATAAAGATATGTATATAATATGAGTTTAAAAATAAAGCGTACATATACAAGGAAGTAGTGACGCTAATAAATTAAGTATAGATAAAATAAAGTAAAGTTTAAGTAAAGAATAGGAAAGTAGAAAAAAAAATGGACTAATTATAAATAGGGAATAGAGTGCCTACAGATTAAGTAAATAATAAGGAAACCTAAAATAGAGGAATGTAACATAAAGAAATTAGTAATAAAAATATATATATGGGTGTATAGAGAAACAATATAAATATATCAGAAAAAATAATAAAATAATAAGTTGTAAGAAACATAGCAATTTACCAAGTTACCAGATCCTTGCGAGCTTGGTTCAATCATCTCAGAAGGTGCAGATGTGCACAGGCATGGTGGAATCGCTATCTGGTATACACCCGAAGCATTCAAGTTTTTCAAGAAACCAGACCTAACAAACAGAGAAATGCTTAAGGCAAAATAATAAAAAAAGGGGGCTGAGCAAAGGGCAATACAATTGCAAACAATATCTAAATAGTGGAAGGTATATATAGTCGGACGTAATTTGAACAGCAGCGGCGAGACACTTGATATCTGACAAAAAAAAATAATAATAATAAAATAAAATTAATATTAAGCAATGGAAATTAACCAACACTTATCGAAGCCAGTAGGTCGCAAGGACTCATAGTGTCCTTATACCATACTTCTGAAAAACATTACATTACAGTAATAAGATCAATAATAATTAAGCTTCACACAATTCTTTTCCATATCAAATTTGCAGTAACACAGGTCACCTACAGAGTGGAATGAATAAAATAACATTTCTATAAAACTTTCTTCCATAAAATGTAGTACAATGCCAAATGGGTCTGCAACGCTAACCTCACCCCTCTACTCTTACTCAGTAAGGAACTCTCGATGTTCTACCAATCATTTGCATTAGATAACAATCCACAGTAAATATGTATATAGTTATGGAAAGAAGGGATAGATAAAAAGGCAAAACTAATGTATAAGATAGTAAACCTATGTAACCTAAACTAATGTATAAGATAGTATAAAAGTAAAACTTACCAAACGGATCCATAAGATTATGTTACATTAGCTACAAACTAGTGTAAATCCAGAGGTAGAAATATCACCACACGATAGCGTCCGAGGGATCCATACCATCCACGTACAACTTCCCAGAGCAAGACAACGCAGATGCTTCCACGTCCTTCAAAGTCAAATGCCTAGAAGATGGAGATAATAATAAAAGACTGAAGTATATGAAAGAAAAATCAGTAGCAGTAGATACCGAAGTAGATATCTAATAAACAGCTGGAATATGTAACATTGATAAATTTTTCTTGTCAATATTCAAGCCCCACATGGAATACATGGCCAAAAAGGTCATTTACTCTGACCACACCTTTCTAACCTCAAACCCAGTCACGCGAAATGTTTCCAAGAAATTCAAACTCATGCTCATGCATCCAACACCCTTGGATTAGAGTTTTTATATGCTCTAGCATTTATTCTTATTTTCAAAGAAGCCAAAGATAATGATTATAGGTAATAAAACACTTACCTTTTCGCTTCAAAGCACCTGCCAAGTTCCAAACTTCATAGGCAAATCCCTGGTCACATTACAAAAACTGCATTCGGCAGGAATATAAAACCGACCATAAGGTGCAAAAATCGAACACAAATCATCGCCATTGCATCAATTTAACAAATTTTAATATAATTTATTTGATCTAGGCGATACACAATGCAAAAACGCCACCGTCACCATTCACCGTAGAAAGAAATGACAATCACAGCATTTTTCCGGAGGTCAAAAAGTTCGACGAATTGACAGGGGTACCAGTCAAAGGAAATAAAAACGAAGAAAGCACCAGAACTTCTGGGCGAATACTCGTTCAAGTAGAGATGGGGCCGACATATCGATACTCAACAAGGGACACGAAGCAAAGATGGATACTTTCTCAGCAGTATTCAAAGGGCGCCATCTAGCCACCAAGAAGTGAGGGACAAGCCAGAAGAAAGAAAATATTGTAGCGTAAAGTATAAGATACCTTTTATTTATTAATGTTTTAATGTTACATATTAGAATAATTGACTGTATGATATTTCATGGAACTAAAATCTGTAAATTGTGTACAGATAAACAATTTTAAATATAAACATGGTCAGCAAGCATAAATACGTCGATGATTAAGAGACTATAAAAAGTCAGCCGATTTTTGTATAAGTCAACAAGTATTACTGAGTCTAATAAACTGCTATAATTAAAGACATTAAATGCAGGGAGTAAATATTAGTCTCGTACACAGGACCGCATTTAAATAATATAATGTTAGAAGTACAAAATAATTTAATAAGATATAATTAATCTTTTTTTTGCAACATGGGTAATATAGTTAAATTTAATATGGGAAAAGAAGCCCATCTGTATACATAAATAAGCCTGATAATTTTCAATGTAATAGATATGGTAAATATAGTTGGGTAATATTAAAAACAGGATCGACTTATTTGAATTAAGCAATATAAATAATTATAGAAATAAGTGCTATAAACTATCTCCCTAGTAACTCTAGAATTAGAATTGTTTAGCAGCTAGTTCAACTAGCGGGGGATGGACGCATTCCCTGTTAGCTGTAACTATAGCAATTACGCAAACAGGCGTTGATTGTCGAATAGGTGCCTATTTGACAGTCAACGGCAAAGTATAGTTATTTCAAATATGCAAAATACTAAGTGGGAAATTATACACTCTACTTGTTCTCTGTTAATATAGAATTAAGAGTTAAGTATAAAATTTCAAAGACAGTTTATAAAAATATGTTTCTTTTTTATTTTATGTACCAAGCACCAGTGGATGTCCATACTAGTCTCTCCAGCAGGCTCTTACTTATGATACCCTCAAACAGTTCAATGGTATGTCAATGCTAAGACATATAGACTGCAGTGGAGGCTAGAGGGAGTTACTAAGGATCAGCCTGGATCCAGAAAGTAACAAGACCACTGATGGATATTTTTTTATGTTCTATAAATTGTAATATCACATAGTATTATGCGGCAAGTTTTTTCGAATTGAGGTCTTTCTTTTTTGAGCTATAGCGGTCGCATTAATGTTGGGGACCAACATTTAGAGGACGGGGGAACGTGTAATCTACTAAAATGCATAAGCTACTAAACAAATATCACCCTGTCGAAAGTTTGAACTTGAACTTGGAGATTGTTATATAAACATTAAAGGCAAACTATAAACAACGCGAGCTATCAACGGGAGCGACTTTGAACCTTATGCATGCAATGATCATCACTTTGTTTTATATAAATACGCTACCGAATCCTCAGTTCGGCAGACATTGATCTCACCTCCAGCTCCCAAGGTTAGTCACTTGACGACTGCCTTCTGGGTTCTATCCGCTCCTAGAGTTAGTCATACGACTGCTTTAGGTTCAAGTCCTTTCCTACCCAACCTGGTACCGGTTAGTTACTTGACGACTGCTAGGACCAGGGGTTGCACAACCTCCATAGTAAAGTCTTGACAAGAAGTTTGTCAGAGTGTTGAGAAAGACAAGTGTCTAAATAGTCAGTTAAAAAGTTTAGTGAAAGCTCTTAGTGCCCTTAAATAAAACCCAGCTCTTAAGAAAAACTATAAATTATAAGACAGTAAACAAAGACCTATGAACAGTACCTCAAATCGAGAAAACATGCGCACCGTAGTAATCGGGTATAATAGAATCTCATTTTCTCTGACCAATAATTGTTGTTAAAGTTTTATCGTTAATACATTGTTATTGTTATAAACTAAACGTGCTTACTTTATCATCTCTTCTTACCCCACGTGACGCGATCCCGGTCTACCTCAGTTACCCCCCGGCACGCTAAACAAGGCGTGTCCTCACGAGTAGAACATTCAGTGGTAGATTAAAGGAAGCATTGAGACCCCGTCATTGTACTAATCGCGACGAGGCTCATCTCTGAGAAGTTATTCTTTAAATAAACGCGCTACCCCCTTAAATTACTCGTGACAATATAAATTATATGCTCCGCTTGATGTTACTAATAAACTGAAATATTAATGAAATAAGCCTGAAAAAACTATGATCAACAATACTACAAACGAAAATTCAACGAAATTCTACTCAAATTCAATTAACTACCTTTTACAGGAACATATAAATACTGTTCAATTTAAATGAAAATATGTAAAATCATATGTATGACCACTAAACGATGAAATAATTACGTTCTATATATATTTGGATTAAACCATTATCAAATTACACCAATTTGACCAATAAGATACGCAATTATCCACCAAAAAAACGGTATTCCAACCTAAGGGTCACCATAAAAGTGCAATATAAAAATGCTAAATTTTCGCTTTAGCCAAATATAATTAAGTGAATTGGAAACAATTATTACTTATATATTTGAAAAACGAAAAGATTATTGAAAATTATGCAGGATGAATTAAATATTTTGAGATCAGAAAATTAACCACTTACCGCGTCGGACGCTCACACCAAGATGACACACTTCGTTTCAAAATTTTGTACGTTCTACCTATTTCGTTTTTCATTGCTCTCATTGGGCAGTTTTACCAAGTGACAATCGCTATCGGAAACCCGGCGTCAAACTAAGGAAACATTTAACATACGCTAAATGTAGCAATCTATTGTAGATTACATGCAAATTTTCCAGGTATTGAACAACGCAACGTCCTTCATTACCAACTATACGAGATAAGCCCGTTATATACTGAACATTGAAAACCATTGATAAATAGATATATTTTAGTGGAGCGGACTAGATTGATATATGATAACTTATATTTAGTTACAAATAAAATTGGTCACTAAAGGAAGCGCAAATCTGTAACAACTGTCGCGAAAGCGTACAAATTTGGCACAAGCTCAAATACAGGCGTGGGTATTTATATGGCGCCACTTCTTTTATGACAGATAAAAAAAATAGAAAATCCCCAAGTTGTGATTGGAGTTCGTAAAGATTTAAGCTTCGCACGACAAAAGAAATAACAAAAATAAGTTAGAAATCAGATCAGATTTGAATGCCAGAAATTTATCAGTATCAACAATCGAAAAATAAAACAAATAGGTACTCAAATATTAATCAAAAATCAAAGGCAGTAATAAACGTTAGCAATAAAGGTAAAATCAGTAAATCCAGAACTTTTCAATTATTGAGCGCAAGTAATAAAAATCAGATACTTACTTCTTCTTGCGACTTTCTCCTCTGGAACGTTACCACTTAAGGGGAGTTCAGGAAATTAAATAACTAAATGAAAACATGTGAATACGATAAATGGAAAGTTAGTTTATTGCTATAAAAAATATATCATAGCTAATTAAAAAGAAATGAGAAAATGACCAGTAATTCTGGCAGATTAATTTTTATTAAAACAACTATATTTCGAAGAGAAATAGTAGGATTTACTTGGTTACTTGATGGAGTAAATCACATGCTTTACCTAAACAAACCCCCGAAATATTTAACCGTAATCTATGATGAACGCGTTATGCAATAAAAAAACGTTAAGAAAATATAAATGAAGGCCAGCGATACGGAATTCAAATCATGATTTGTTACAAATGCCGTATTAGTAACTAACTATGTATATTTGGGTATCAGTTATGATACGTTGGTAACGGCCGCGAAATGAAATTAACCCGACCTGGCGTTATTGTAACAATCAATCAATTATAGAATTTAACCGTATGTTAAATTTAAACGTAAGTTCTTCCCGGTCTAGTTACCGGTAGGACAAAGCTAATGAACGGTTTGTTTAGAAAAAAAATATCAAAAGGAATAATAAAAATTAAAGAATTACGCAAAGTCTACTAGGCCGTAACAACAATAGTATTTATTTGATCTACAGGTCTCTAAATAAGCCAGAAACCGTGAAAAATTGAGAATAAAAAAATAGTTCGACTTAAAACGTTATTGCGTCAGTCAATTAAAAGTTCAAATAAATACTTAAATGGTCACTAAAGGAAGCGTAAGATTATTGCGTCAGTCAATTAAAAGTTCAAAATGCAATCCAAAATCGGATTCTAGGTTAAACGAATTTAACTGGATTTTAGAATTCAATGACTAAAATATATTAAAACTAACTGAAATTCACCATTTTTTGATTGAACGACTAACCAAAACACCAAAAAATGGCTAAAACGTATCGGAACAGATAAAAATATTAAAGTAAGTTGAAACTAACCCAATTTAGCCGAATTTTGGCGACTAACCAAAACTAACCAAAAACATTAAAAATATGCAATTTTATCGTACCGGAACTGGTTCAAATGACTAAAATATATTAAAACTAACTGAACTTTACCGTACCAAAAAAAACTATAACAGATTAAAAATATTAAAGTTAACCCAAACTAACCCAAATTAACCGAACTTTGGGGACTAACTAAAATTAACCAAAACCATTTAAATTGTTTATGAGGAATGACTAAAATAAATTGAAATATAAAACGTATCCAAATAGATTAAAGATATTGAAATAAATTAAAACTAACCCAAATTAACCGAATTTTGGTGACTAATCAAAAATAACAAAAAATACAAAAATTTATTATAACGTATCGGAACCGGTTCAAATGACAAATATAAATTAAGACTAACTGAAACTAACCGAAAGTTGATTGAACGACTAACCGAAACTAACTAAAAATAACCAAAGGCACCAAAACGGGCTAAAACGAATTGTAACAGGTTGTAATATTATAATAACGTTATTAAGTCTTCATATCTGCGCTTTTTTTATTTATTTTTTTTAATTATGATAATCTTTAATATTAATGTTAAAAAAAACATTTCTTTAATTAAATATAGTATAAACACTCGTGTTTGTATTTTAACTTTTTTAAATTCTGCTTTTAAAAACTATTTAAATTACAACACAAATCACATTTTTGCGTTTTCATTCATCATTTTCAATGTCCCTCCGTTTGCATCTTTTGCGAAGGACTGTGAATTGTTATATCATAAAAAGTGCTGATTGTTGCATGTCTAAGGTTCTGATTTTATTAAAAAAAAGGTAGATCAACATAGATTTGACATTTTGCCAGTTTAGATATTAATCAGATTTTTGACCGGACGCTTTGTATCTTCGGTACCATCATCATAATTATGAAATGTCGGATTGAAAATGTAACAACACCAACTTATGGATCGGAAAAAGTAACGATGTAAATGTAGAATTTATGTTGTCATATCTCTTCAAATAGAGAAGAAAAAAATAAAAAAAGAAATCGCGGATATTCTATTTTTTGTTTAAATATCTCCGGAATCTTCTAAACTTTTACGGTGGCATTTTGATCAGCACGAAATTGCGCAACTTTGCCCTAATTTAACTGACTTCGTTTTATTTATAGTTTCTCAGATCCCAATGATTCCCTCGAATTTGGGGCATCTGGTGTATTATTTAGTCTTATTTTAAACATTCTTTTAAACCATTTGTTTAAGATTTACATCCTTTTTCTACTAAAGTTGACAACAAAATACGGTTGGTGTGCTACCAATAACTTGATTATCACTTCAACCATTAATTTTCATGAAAATTCAAGTTTTTTGCTACAATTTTATTCAATATAGAATATCTGGAGGTTCTACTGAATGGTAAAGAAAATTTCACTTTTTCGGAATTATTAGAAATTAGTCTTCGATTGCCATCGGCAGGTTTTGATGAGACTCTATTGCCATCACTGCCATCAGTCGTATTATTATTATTATTAAATAATTTGCAATTTTAAGCCAATACATATTCTCCAGTATGATTAGTTTTGTTCTGGCAATTTTAATATCTATACGAACTATACGCCCTTCAAAGATCTATATCTGTTTTACGAAAGCATCTTCTATCCGCCACTGCTCATATTTTACTAAAATAATAAAACAAAGTCGCTTTTACCGTTTAGCGTACATAAAAGCAATAAATAAGCCTTTAAAATTATTACACATTGTCCATTGATTCTCGGTCGCCCATTGAATTGAGGAGTGTCGTAAAAAGGCCGTCGTAATATGTATATGGAAATACCATTTTTCCGAAAAGAGTCATATACATTGGAATCTGTGTAATATGTAAAATAGCACGTTGAGTTACGATAGTAACTTGCCGGCCGATTCTTCTTTAGGATGAAGAAACAATACCTTGAATCCGTCACCGTGTCACCGATATTTTGACACAACTACCAAGTTTCAAAACAAATTTCGATTCAAGATATTTTCGACGCTTACATAGAATCTGTAGTCGTCTTTGTTTAGTATACTTCGAACAACGATGACAATTAAATTTTAGGAACAATTGGTTAGTTGGTGTTTACCTGGAGTACCCGTTACTGTCAATCAATAACATAAATTTGTCAGTTTGTTGTCAAGGTTATTTTCTAAAGTTTTAAAAAATGCCGCCAAAAATATATAATAGTTATAACGAACAAACCAAGGTAATAATTTAATTGGCTACTTTCAACTGAAAAACGAATAAATCCGAAACGAAATTGCACCTTAAGTTGAGAATGTAGTACAACGAGCAGCAGATGCAATGAAACTAAGTCCCACAACAATAATTGCAAATGTTAAGAAGAATGAGATACAAACAGACAGAACTAACGCATCTAATATGTCTTCAAAGCAAAAGACAGTTAAAACCAACATTAAAAGATATTTAAAAAATTTATTCTATGTATGCCAAAAAATAATATGTGACATTGGCAGCAATAAGGCTAAAGTTCAAAGAACAAATTAATTATCTTGAATTTTTAATCGACTCCCTAAGAAGATGGCTAAAAAGTATAGGCTTTAAGGAGAACAAAGAAAACAAGAAAAAATATTTAATGGACTTATCAGCTATTGTGCATAAAAAAATCAACTTTTTAAGGAAGTTCATTAAAAATTAAAATTTAGGTTCAGAAGGTTTTACTCCAGTTTTTATAGACGAGACAAGGAATCATTACGTAATAGCTGGCAAGACACCAAACACATGGATTAAAAAAAACAGTGAATATAAAAATATCTTGCTATCTTTTTAGAGTTTTGTGATAAAATTATGAGCTTTATTAATTTTCATAATTTTGTCTTTTTTAAATACCATTCGAGGTAAAGCTTAAAAGCAAAAAAAAAAATTAGAAAATTCAGGAGACACTCGAATGGTTTGGGTGCTATGGCCCTTTAAAGACCCTTCTGCGAAGTGTCCAAAAATTCACAGATTTTAAAGATTGACAAAACAGATTATAAGGCTCATATTGCTTCGCTGTAAATATTTCCTTGTTGAATATGTTAAACACTTCTTTAGGTCACAAAATTTGAGATTTGTTATCATACCACCCCCAGTTTAATGCAATTGAAAGGATATGATCCGAATGTTTATGATCAATATATTTCTAATCTGAAGGAATCACCATCAGAAGTTTTGGCTACATGGGAAATTTTTATAGGTGATTGAGAAAAATGCTAATCATACTGACACGTAATTCAAGGGGCTTGGGGGGCAAAACAAGTATGTGATGCCTCTGATATTCGGCAACTTCTAATTAATACGGACGAATATAGCAACGACGACGAAGGCAATAAGTTGTAAGGTTGTAAATGTTACAAAATCCAGGAGTGCGATTTTTCCATTTTACTGGTCGACCTGTGTTATCGATACTCTCGCTACCATACTTCTCGCCACCTTACTTTGCGGGATCCTAGACGCTTGAAGGATGAATTCGTTTGGAGCGCCACTTGACAGATGTGATACATATTCTTTTTTGGGGGAATTGGCAGCGCTTGTCATCTCGACACACAATGCGAGCAGGCAAATTTTGAGTATCCAAAATTATGATTATTATTTTTGACCATCAGGACTAAATTTAGTCTGATTATGTCGTTGCATTAATTGAAAAATGAGCTAGATGTGTATTTGCTAAAGTTATTGGCCACGATGTGTGATGAATAGTGTGTTGACCTCTTTTATCAAAGGGTCTTCGGTGGGATAGAATTTTCTCCCTTTGGGGCTGAACATCCGTCCGCGGCTCTCTATGCTGACCAAACGAGTTTCCGATGTCATTGTCAAACGCCAGTGTCTGCAAATCTACTAGATAAAAGTATGATCTGTACCTTTTTGATATCATATATATTATCGTTGTATTTCACTTCGATTAAGGAATTTACTGTTAAACGACTGCAGGTTGTTAGCTTTTTTTTATCGTATATGTTTTCGCTGTACTTCATTTGGATCAATGAATTTACTGTTAAACGACTGTAGGTCGTCTCTTATCGTATATGATGCCTTACTGTTTTAATTTATTGAGTTATTGAAATTATCGCCGAATGGCCTTAAGTCATCTATTATCTTTGTCGATAATCTAATATTGACTTTTCTTACTACTGATCTAGTAATTAGTAAATATCTTGATAACGGCTTCGAGATTAACTGATTTACTTGTGTATTACACTTATCTACCTTAAAAATAAGTACTATTTTTGGCTGTAAGCCTCATGGTAGTAATTTGTTTCGCATAACTGCTATTTGCAACGTAATTTTTTGTGTTAACACTGACATCGAACTGAGCTCAATTCGTGTTGCCCGTACGTACGGTATATTTCTAAATTTTAATGTCCTGCTTTCAATGTGTATATTTCAACTTAAAAATTTAGTTACGCCTTCACCTAACTGTCAAGACTAGATCCACGCCTTTAATTAGCAATTAACAAATAGTGGCACATAATTGGCACCCTACGCTTAAGGATGGTTGCAACTCTCACTTCAGTTCTGACTCTGGCAAAACCGTCGAGACCAATTGATAGCTTTCTTGCTATAGTAAAGTTCATCTTGCAATTTGCTATTTCAGTATTTCAACCCTATCGTTTCAATTCCATTAACTTGGCAATGCAATGCTGTTATTTTGTTGGGATTATATTTTTTTATGGTTTGCATTAATAGTTTTATATGTTGTATGTTATATTCATCGAGATATTATTTTTGCCAAATACAATTAAATTAAATTGTTAATATTTAATTTTATTATTTCGTAAGCTAAAATGATTTTGTACCATTCTTCTTAATATCTGTAATTGTGGGAATCAATTTTGCTGCATCTGTAGATCGTTGTATTGCATTCTTAACATGAAATGCGAATCCGTTTCAGACTCGCTTCTTTTCTAATTACAAAAAAAAATACATTTAGAATTATCAGCTGATGCGCTTAATAATTATTAAATATTGTTTACTGTTAAAAATAATAAAATATATAATTTATTATTGTTAGTATTCTTAAGAGGTATCTTTTTAATGGGGTAATATACTAATTTGGTTATATTGGTTTTTATAAATGGCTTATTAATCTAATTTGCTAATTACAAGGAGTTAGTCCTTGTTCTTAAAAATTAACTGATTAGCTTATATATTATAGATGGAAATATAACCCCGTGCTATGCGAATTTATAAAAAAAACGAGTTTAGATTCAGGACCTAAAAGGTACGTGTTATCGATCTGAAATTTGGCACATAGGTTCAAAATTAAAAGGAAAATTTTGTTTTTCTATAAATTTGTATAAATGATTGATAGTTGTAGAAATGTAAAACTTGGCAACACCGGCATTAAATACAAAATTCCACTTTAAATTCTAAGAACGTGTGAAAAATTTCACGTCTCTTGCACCAATCGCAAACTCGAGCAAGACTCGTTTCCATAAGCTAGTGTAGTCTTCCTCCGTAATGAGTTACACCTGCTCGCTGGCATTTGACCTTCTCTTTTGCACGTTCTGTGGATCAATTTGATTTTGTCTACACATAAAATTGCATAAGCTACTAAAGAAATATCACCCTGTCCTAAGTTTGAACTTGAACTTGGAGATTGTTATATAAACATTAAAGGCAAACTATAAACAACGCGAGCAATCAACGGGAGCGATTTTGAACCTTATGCATGCAATGACCATCACTTTTTTAAAATAAATACGCTACCGAACTCTCAGCTCTTGAGACTTTGTTCTCACCACAACCAGCTCCCCGGTTAGCTATACAGTTGCCTCCGGGTTCTATCCGCTCCCAAAGTTAGCTATACAGCTGCTTTAGGTTCTACTCTTTTATTCCTTACCAAACCTGGTACCGGTTAATCATTTGACGACTGCTAGGACTAGTGGTTTCGCAGCCACCGTAATAAAGTCAAATCAAGAAGTTTGTCAGGGTTCTGAGAAAGACAAGTGTCTAAATAGTCGGCTAAAAAGTTTAGTGAAATATTTTAGTGTTCTTAAATTTCAATAAAACTCAACTCTTAAGAAAAGCTATAATTATAAGACAGTAAACAAAGACCTATAAACAATACCTCAACTCGAGAAAACATGCTCACCTTAGTAACCGGGTATAATAGAATCTCACTTTTCTGACCAATAATCGCTGTTAAAGTTTTATCGTTAATACATTGTTATTGTTATAAACCAAACGTGCTTACTTTATCATCTCTTCTTACCCAACGTAACTCGTACCCGGTCTACCTCAGTTACTGCCCGGCACCTCCACCACGTGTCACGAATAGTTTCGGTGGGTGTCGCGTTTTTAAAAGAACTTCTCAGAAAAGAGCCGCGTCGCGATTAGTACCATGACGGGGTCTCAACGCTTCCCTTAATCTACCACTGTATGTTCTCGCTCTCAAAGCATGCGCGACCTAGTACTCGGGTACAAGTCGCCATCTCATTACACTTCTCACAATAGTCATCGTGAACATTTTATCAGTAAGTCGCTTCGGAATAGACGACGTCATTGATCTTAGAACATTCACGTGGTTAAATTATAATTGAAAAATTCAAATCACGTGCCTGTAATCTTACGCACAGCATTGTTGGTCAAATAAAACTAATGCAACTCAAAAATTTTTATTTACAATATAAGACAAATTTAAATCACGCGGACAGCGCGTCATATAATTTATACAGTAAATTATATACAGAATACAGGTCGCCATCTGGCGGCGGATGCTAAAAGCTGCAAGGTCATTGAATCCAAGCGCCACCGCTAGTTGAGAAAGACCGCAGGCCAGGTCCGTATCTGCAAGGAAAAAGATACAAAAATAAATTTGCAGCTGATTCATAAGAAATCAGTGAGATATTACATACAACAGATTTGTGTAGGAGAAACTAAAGAAAAAATGAAGCAAGAAGCAGGAGAAATTAGTGAAGATGACAAGGATAAGGAAAATAAAATTATATATGGAACAAGAACTCAACTAAAATAAAAAACTAAAGAAGAAATAAGCAAACACAAAAAATAGGTGGGAGCAAAGTCTCAATGTAAATAAAAGTTGTATATAGTGAAACATAAATAAGCATAATATATACCCAAGTATTAATAAGACAAATATATAGATAAAAACACTTAGGAGGTTAAGGAACTATATATAAATAGACAATACATATAGCATAGTATATAGAAGGAGTTATGAAGAAAAAAGAAGCTAGAATAAGTCGTGTTAAGTGAATATTAGTGAGAAGATTAGTAAACTATGTATGCAAAATAAATAGGTGAACCAAATGTGAAGATATACATAGTAGAGCACAAGTAAATGGATCAGTTGCATGATTATCGTTATCGAGAAAAGCAGGAAAAACTGAGTGGCTATTAAATCTGTGTATTGAAAGGATATACAGGACGAATAAATGTGTATACGAGGAAGTATTATAAAGTAAAGTGTTCTCTGGCCTAAATAAGACTGCAACGACGAATCATCTAAAAGAGAACGTCACAGCAAGTATTTTAGGCCTCGGAAAGTTGAGCATATACAGACTGAAGTAGCTGGCTGACGAACAAAGATGTCAAGCAAATATTTTTGGTACCAGAGAAGCTTAAGGGCAAAGTTCCCAGGTAAAATGTTACATAAGCAAGAAATGTTTATGTAAAGCATGAAGAATATAGAAGAAGCATAAATAAGTTGAAAAGTTGTTTATGAAAAGTGAGAAGAAATATAGAAGAAGATGTCTATGAGATAAGAAGAAGCATACATAGTACGGAAACATATAAGCAAAAGTTGTGTTGTGTATGTAAAGCATACATAAGGTGAAATAATGGATAAATGTATAAGCAAAAGATGTTTATATAATGTGTGTTTAAAAGAGCGCATACGTGCCTATGTATATAATGTCCTATATTTTATACGTAAAGCTAGTCACAGATAGATAGCATAGCATAGATACATAGAATAACTAATAAATATTAAAACTAGATATGGAAAGTAAATATAAGAAACATAGAATAAAATAAATATATGGAAAAATGCATATATAAGCGATACCACGAAGAGAAAAGTGTGTAGAAAAACAGTGAGAAATTGTAAATAATGTATATATAAGTTAACCTTGTTAATATACTGCATTGGCCGTAATCTAGGACCAGTCAGGACTCAATCCAGCCTACAGAGGACTCAGCCAAGCCGTGGTAGAAGATTCCCCATTCTTCGACTACGGATGCCTAGAAAACAAAGAAGTTTAAGAAATTTTAATACACTGAAGAAAGTTCAATAGCAGCGGATAACGTGTTAAATAATCTAGTAGAGTATTGAAAAATAACTCACCTTGGGGTATACTCTAGATCAAATCGAGCCAGCTCATATATGATTAAGTGTCTAAGATTGTCAATTTCTCGTGCTGAGGTCATATTCCAGGTCAATGTACAAGTCTGCAGGCACAAGTCGACCAAAAAATGGTATATTTCACAGTATAATTATCGCCATATACTCAATATTCATGACACTTATAATTTATTAGCTCATCTAATGGCACTACACGGAGACAGACACGACAGCATTTTTACCAGAGGTCAAAAAGTTCAAGGTCGACGACTTAACAGGGTCAGGGGTACCAATCGCAGGAAGCAAGAACGAAAACTAAGCACTATGACCTGTGGTTCGACCAGCAGAACTACTCGGCGAATACTCGCTCAAGTAGAGATGGGGCAAATCCGGAAGATCGAGACACTCGTAAGCAACACGATGCAGATACACGAACAAACAGACGATGGATACTTTCGCTGCAGTTTTCAAAGGGCGCCATCTAGCCACCAAGAAGTGAGGCACAGCCAGAAGAAAGAAAATATTGTAGCGTAAAGTATAAGATACCTTTTATTTATTAATGTTACATATTAGAATAATTGACTGTACGATATTTCATGGAACTAAAATCGGCAATTTGTCTACAGATAGACACTTTTAAATATAAACATATTATAAGTTCAATAAACTAAAATATTGGTACTATAGGTAAATTTATAAAAGGCAGGGCCGTATTTAGGTAATACAATGTTAGATGTACAAAATAATTCAATAAGATATAATTAATCAATTTTTTAATTATACAATTACCTGCAATATTGGTAATATAGTTAAACATGGGAAAGCAAGCCCATCTGCATACATGAATAAGTCCAATATTTTCCATGTAATAGATATGGAAATAAAAGGAAATATAGTTGGGTAATATTAAAGACAGGACCGACTTATTTGAATTAAGTATAGTAAATAATTCTAGAAATAGGCTCTATAAACTATCCCCCTAGAATTAAAATTGTTCATAAGAAGAAAGCAAAGTTCAACTAGCAGGGGATGGAGGCATTCCCTGTTACCTGTAACTATAGCAATTATGCAAACAAGCATTGATTGTCTATTAGGCGCCTATTGGGCAGTCAACGGTAAAGTATAGATATTCCAAATATGCAAAATACTTAGTGGGGAATTCTACATTCTACTTGTTCTCTGTTAATCTAGAATTAGAGATAAGATTTCTAAGACAATTTATAAAAATATGTTTCTTTTTTATTTCATGTACCAAGCACCAGTGGATGTCCATACTAATCTCTCCAGCAGGCTATAACTTATGAACTGTTTAATGGTCTGTCAATTCTAAGACATATAGACTGCAGTGGAGGCTAAAGGGAGTTACTAAAGATCAGCCTGCATCCAGAAAGTAACAAGACCACTGATGGAATTTCATATTGTATAAGCTGTAATATTACATAGTATTATGCGACAAGTTTTTTCGAGTTGAGGTCTTTCTTTTTGGAGCGATAGAGGTCGTATTAATGTTGGGGACCAGCATTTTAGAGGGTATGGGAACGTGTAATCTATTAAATTGCATAAGCTACCAAAGAAATATCACCCTGTCCTAAATTTGAACTTGAACTTGGAGATTGTTATATAAACATTAAAAGCAAACTATAAACAACGCGAGCAATCAACTGGAGCGATTTTGAATCTTATGCATGCAATGATCTTCACTTTTTTAATATAAATACGCTACCGAACCCTCAGTTCTTGGGACTTTGTTCTCACCACAACCAGCTCCCAGGTTAGCTATACAGCTGCCTCCGGGTTCTATCCGCTGCTAAAGTTAGCTATACAGCTGCTTTAGGTTCTACTCCTTTATTCCTTACCAAACCTGGTACCAATTAGTCATTTGACGACTGCTAGGACTAGGAGTTTCACAACCATCGTAGTAAAGTCAAATCAAGAAGTTTGCCAGAGTTCTGAGAAAGACAAGTATCTAAATAGTCAGCTAAAAAGTTTAGTGAAATATTTTAGTGCTCTTAAATAAAACCCAATTCTTAAGAAAAACTATAAATAAGACAGTAAACAAAGACCTATAAACAATACCTCAACTCGAGAAAACATGCGAACCTTAGTAATCGGGTATAATAGAATCTCATTTTTTTGATCAATAATCGTTGTTAAAGTTTTATCGTTAATACATTGTTATCGTTATAATCCAAACGTGCTTACTTTATCATCTCTTCTTACCCAACGTAACTCGGCCCCGGCCTACCTCAGTTACCCTCCGGCACGCTAATCAAGGCGTGTCTTCACGAATAGAACATACAGTGGTAGATTAAGAGAAGCGTTGAGACCCCGTCATTGTACTAATCGCGCCGCGGCTCTTCTCTGAGAAGTTATTCTTTTAAAAACGCGACACCCACCGAAACTATTCGTGACAATATCGTTAAATAAAATGGGGAAAAGTAGATCATGTTTTTTTCGTGTAAGTTTAGTGGCATTAATTTATAAGGTGGCGTATAAATAGATTACGTATGAACAGTTTCAGATGCCAAGGTAACACAGTAGTAATTATTAAGCATCATACGTTTTTGACCGCCAGTAGTACGTTTTACAAATGGGTTTAATTTCGACTACACGCGATTTTTCGAATATGATTTTTCAAATTGTAAGTTTTCCGAGATTGTTGATTTGAATGGATTTTTGCAGTCTGAGCACAAATCAAATCGAATGATCCGGATTAGGACTCAAAACCAGCAAAAACAACCTTTATACCATTATAACTATATTTCATTGATGAATGAATAAATGAATGATCTAGGGGGGTGTTAATACACTGCGACCTGTACAGATCTATTGTATCCTCCTTCCAATCAGAATACCTCATCCAGCGTCAGTGCTTCGATAAAAGCAAGTAGTCCTGGTATCCATTGAAGGGATAATTTGTGATTCGTGTCTAGTTCATTTAGCCTACCTAGACATTCCCATACCATTATCGAGCTGATTGTTGTTGAGCTCAACGCTTTGATGGCGCTTGACTGTCTGAGAAGATGACAATCTCTTTCTTCCTATAGTTTTTGTCGAGGTTGAACTGAGCACATCTTCCTATGGCATCAATTTCCGCCTGGAATATATCCGAGTGTTTTCCCATTGCTTCGGAGAATTTGGTTCCTGGCCCAAATACTCCGGCTCCGGTCCCTTGTTCAGTTCTTGCCCCGTCTGTATACCATTTTACGGCACTTTGCTGCAATGTGAGAATGCAAGTCGTGTTCTTTTTCCATTCTTCTCTACTTCTTATCTCTACCGTGAAGTATTTTTCAAAATTGTAACTTTTGACTATATCGTCCCTGTGGAGCCCAAGAAGTGGTATATGCTTTGTCAGGGATGTAACTCACTCCTCACTCTTTCTAGGTCATCCTACCACGCTGCCTCTCTTGTGATTCTAGTCATTGCGTATCTACTTGCACTCCCTACAACAATGTGTAGAGGTGCGAGGCCCACAATTTCCTCGATTCCTGCTGTTGGACAAGATGTCATTGTGCCTATTATGCTTATGCACGCCAGGCATTGTACTTTGTTTAGAGCTGATTTTATGCTCCGCTTTTCCGTTTTCTTGAACCAGACTATCGACCCGTAAAATAGGGTGGGTGATATTATCATTGCGTACGTCCATCGCAGGATTTCTGGTGTACATCTCCAGGTTTTTTTCTGCAAGACTTCGACACACCATGAGAGCCATCGTAGCCTTAATTACAACTCCTTCAATGTGTTTATTCCACTTGAGTTTGCAATCCAGTGTTATGACCAGATATCTGACTCCCGATGCCGGTGTAATGTTGGTACCGTCTATTCGGCTAAGTTTTATTCTAGGTATTTCTCTCTTCCTAGGGAAGGGTACTATGGTTGTTTTCGATGGATTTATTTCCAACCGCACTGTTTGGCACCATTCTTCCGTTGCTTTGAGTCCAGCTTGAATGAGTCTGAGGTCTGTTAGTATTTCCAGTAGTTCATCCTCTACGAGACTCCACATTAATAGTGAGCATACTCCGCCCTGTGGCGAACCTTGAGTGATGCTCACATCAATAGTCTGATTGTCTTCTGAAGTTTCTGACACGTGGGATGTTTCGAAGGCTCCTGCGATGTCTAGGGAGACGCAGATTTCTTTCTCATTTAGAGTTTCTTGTATCATGCTGGTCAGTTGGAACAGTGCGCTCTCTGCAAACATGCTCGTTTTGTATGCATATGGCTTGCATCCAACGGCCGCGTTTCTAAAATAGTGGATCTGGTGTAATTATCGACTACCTTCTCCATCGTCTTGGGTAAGAATGACGTGAGACTGATTGGTCTGAAGGATTTGGGATCCATCCTATATGAAGGTGACTTTCGCCCTTCTCCATGCTTTTGGTATGTATCCCATGGCCATACGGCTTACCTGGTTCTGGTGATATCTACAAGGTAAAGCAAAATCTATTTTTCTCTTTTGTAAGAGAGCTGAGAAGACTTCATCCACCCCTGGCGATATGAGTGGTTCAAATGTATTCAATGCCTATTTCATTGATAGAAATCAATTTGATGTTGGTTCTTAGTTATCCGTTGAATTGAGAGTTTTTCCACACAAGCTTTGATGAAATAATAAATTTAATACGAAACGTTCAATAGTGTGGCACACTATTTTGCATCATTTTTCTATAACAACATTTAATTGCCTAGAGAAAGCAATTCATAAATTGATAATTGAAATATTTTTGAAGTTTATATAAGGTGCCACAAAATCTGAGGGTCTCAAAAATCGAAAGATATTTCAAAAGAGTTAATTAGTGGCAAAGCTACGCAATCTAGTGCTTAACAGAAAGCCGTTTTAAAAAGTAAGTGATTCTGATTACTTCCGAAGCGATTCGACAAAAATCAATTTTTTTTTTAATTAAAATTTTATTTATTTGTGTCTATTTCTTTTAATAATGACTCTTTCTTAAGGTACTCTTTTGAGCTTTTAAGATGCCGCAACTTTTTTTCAATTCGACGTTTCCTAATTTCTGCAGCGACATCATGATGATTTTTTTAAAATACGAGCCTGGTCTTTTTACATCGCCATTTTGAGGCATTTTTAATCCTAAAACCGAAACACACTTTGTTAAAATTGTTGTCATTTAAAGTCATCCTGTTTATTATAACTTATTATAAACATTGAAGTTAATAACTAAATTGTTGTATTTATTTAACTAATAATAACTGTTTAATTTACATCGTAATAATAATGTATAATTTGATTATTAATTTCTTAACCCCAATAAAACCTAAAATATTAACAAACTTAAATACTAGAAGAAACATATTTAGAATTAAATAATATATTACTAGCATCCACAACAAATTATAAATGTTCAAATAAACTGTTAGTAAGGTCTTTGGACTTAGCGCCAGCTTATGGGGTACTATAGAATATAAAGTTTATATACCCATTGTAAACAATTTAGATGATTTAGGGAAAAAGAACGTGCCTTGGAGTTTCAACCAGAAATAAGTTCTCTATTAAAATCCGCAAAACCGCTCACCCATTTCTTTATTCTTTCGCAAAATGCACATTTTCCAGGGTTAAGCCACAAACATCATACACCTTGATCTGATTTGTAGGATTGCACTATTTTTAACTATAAAACTTAATGAAAACATTCCTGAATAAACAAAATATTGAATCTATCATTTTGAGACCAAAGTTACTGTCGAGATTTCAATCTGGCAGCACCAATTTCTCGGCACCAATCAAGATGGTAATAATTGAAGGAACGCTCCCGAGATGGTGTGGAAAGATTTCCCGCTCGATGATTAGAGGTATGTCGGCAACTAGTTGGTACTCTTGTGCGTGAAATATATTGTCTAGGTGGTACCTCTAGTATTAGGTGCCCCACCTTTTGTTATTAGCGATATCGGTTCGGAATTACCGTCTTAATTCTTCAATGTACAGACAGAGTATACGTTAAGACGACATTTCTGATAGCTCGAAATTATTAGTATTGCTACATTACCTAGGCTGTTTATAAACTTCTTAATATTAGTGGTAAACATAGACTACAAATTATCGTTTATCGTTTTGATTTCGCGTATACACCAAAATTGGCTAAATATTTGAATTACTCGTCGTTTTAAGATGCAAATAGCATAAAAAATATTGTTAGAAAAATATTTTCGCATATTAATATAAAGTTGGGACCGATGACGCATCTTTTTTTGAAATATCAAAAAATTTACAAATACAGCGACAGGAGGTCAGCAAAATAAAAAATTAATTGGAAAGCATATAATTTTCTGAATACATCCAAAGCAGAACTGGGAAAATAAAATAATCTTGAAAGGGAGCTTAAACTTAAACGTTACATATTGTAATCTCACCCGCCGAATGTGGGTTGATGATGCAGAGTGGACGGGAGAGATTGCTTATTTATGAAACGTTATAAAATGTTAACTGTTATTAAAATAAATTTCACCATACTTTCATCTACAGGCATATTTCTCGATGGTAAAAAGAGCTGTAAAAATTTGCCGCATGTGATCAAGTAGTGGCCTCGACTTGTATAATCTATCGAAATTTGGCTTAGAACACATTTTTTGGTTATCATTTAAATATAAACATCTGAATAATTTTAAAAATCTTTGTTGCGTAAATGGGTGTATCCGTAATACTGTGCTGCTATCTAGAAATGTCAGGAAGAAATCCATAGGATTTTTTCAATTATAAAACTGTCTTATTAGTCCAAATTGTGACTCGAACTGAACAATTTTATAGTGCATACTAGTTTATGACGATCTCAAAAATCAAAACATTTCATCCTAATGTTCGTTACTGAATTCGTAATCTAAAAAAAATTCTGATGAACTTGTGTTCTTGGTATTTCTTTTTCACTTTCCTGATATATCGGATCTATTGTGGAATCATTGCTATCTTCTTCAAATTCGACATTATTTGTAAGCTCATCCATGTAGATGGATTTTCTAAAGAAGAAGTCGAACTGAATGACGACGAACATCAAGTCACTATTATTGACGAATTACTTGAAGCTGATGGACGCTTAATCACTATAGCATCTTGTGCCTCACTGTCACTATTATACTCGGAATCTACTGCGTGATGTTCTGAAACACCATCTCGAATAAGATACGCATCATCTGAAGGCAGATCAACCTTGGGTCGCCGACGAGATGCACAGATTTCTTCTGACTGAAATCTAGCAGCTTTAGGGTGTGCTTTGGTGCGGCACCCGAGATGTGTGAGCAATATTATAAGCACGGTCTTGTTTGCGCTTTGTAGAGCAAGAGCAACTGCCGCGATGCATACAGTTTTTTGTTGTGAAATAGCGCACCAAGCTCCTGGAAAGCTGCTTTTACGATGTTAGCAACGTGGTCATGCCAGGACATATTGCTATTGACCAAGACACCCAGCAGTCTGACTGGCGAGGATGAAGGAATGGTCGATCCTGCCAAAATGATGTCAGGGCCCGCCGTATTGGCCCTCTTGGTAAACGTGGCTGCTTGGGTCTTTGCTGCATTAAACTGGACCAAATTTCTGCCGCCCTAAGTTTGACCTTTCTCCAGGTCTTGTTTAATTGCTGTAATCTGCTCCTCTCTGCGGTGATAAGTCTCAGTCGCTGGTAAAGGTTTTTCTGATCTAAATTGGGAGATAAGGGTCATCTAAAAAACTGTAAACAGGATTATTCGTTTCGATCAGCAGGTCATTAATATTACATATGAGGAAGATAATTGGTGAAAGGATTGCGCCCTGAGGCACACCCGCGTTAATGGTGAATGTGTCTCAGATTTGTCCATCAACGTGCAGAGATCCGTTCTTAACGAAAACTTGCAAGCCAGCTGCAGAGGGAGGCTGGCAGTCCGAAGGACGGCAGTTTGTTGAGCAATCCATCATGCCAAACTCTGTCGAATGCCTTCGAAATATCCAACGCAATCGCCCGAGACTCTCCGTAGTTGTCAATTGACCTACCTCATATATGAGTGACATAGGTCAATATATCTCTTGTCGATCTCTCTTTTCGAAAGCCGTATTAATTATCGCTTATTATTCTCTTGTTTTCGAGGTACTTGAGTAGTTGCTGAATGACTACACGTTACATGACTCTGGAAATTATAGGGAGCATTATGGGGCGATAGTTTGAGGGCGTGGTTTTTTGCCTTTTTGAACAGGTTGCACTCGAGCGCCTTTCCAAGAAGATGGGTAAATCTCCTTTCGGAAAGACAGAGAAAAAGCCTTGAAAAACAGGTGTTATTTTGTTGGCGCAGTTCTTTAACACGCTGGCAGGTATTCCGTCCGGTCCTGATGCCTTTTGCATATCTAGTTCTTTAATGATTTTACGAATATCACGGTGATGAAATTTGACTTCTGCCATGAGTGTTGATCTTAGGTATAGTGGGAAGAGCCTTGCCTTGGGGGACGTCTAAGGTAGGAAGCGATGAAAACATTTTGGCGAGCATGTTTGCTTTTTCCTTGGCTGTAGTCGCGGTGATGCCACGTTCGTCTGTTAATGGTGGGAAATACGTTTTTGTAAACTTATTACGTACTGCCTTTGCTACCGACCAGAAATTCCTTGAGCCGCTGAGGCATTAAAAAGTTTATTCCTGATCCTTTGATTGCGTTTGTCCTTAGTTTCGTCGATCACATGTTTGCATTCGTTTCTCGCCTCGACAAAATAATAGCGATTTTCAGCGGTCTAATTTCGCTGCCAGTACTTGTAGGCTTGCTGTTTCCTACCTACAGCTCTTTTGCATCTTCTGTCAAACCAGGGCTTTCCTTTTGACGGTAACTTGATGGAATTTGGGATGTATGCTTCCATTCCTGAGGAGATTACTTGCGTAATCTCTTCGCAGCAGACTGACGGATCGTCAGTGCCAAAGCAGACGTCGAACCAAGGAAGATCTAGGTAGAACTCCTTCAGATCGTCCCAGTTCGCAGAATTATTGTTATGCCAGATATTGTAGAAGTTGTGTACTGGTCAGGATTGGTGGTTAGAAAAAGATCTAGGAGGGCGGCGAATTCCCCCTCTCTGAGATTCGAGTTTATTCGTCTACAAGTTGAGTAAGCCCGCAGCTGATTGCAAATGCTTCAGCTTCTCTATCTTCGTTGTCGATGTTTGAGCCAGTTGGTGTTGTGGTCATCGAAATCTCCCAGAAGGATTATTTCTGACTTGGGGTGATCGACCTGTATTGAGTCAAAAGTAGTAGCTAGTGTTGTTAAAAAGCTTTGGTAGGCTCTATGGCTCGGAAGGCGATAGAGGCAGCATATCATCAATTAATCGTTCCATGTCCACTGCTGAACATAGATCTTCTTCATCCATCGGTCCCGATCTTGGGCTGCTTGCATCCAGTTTCCTTAGCAACGTTTTAGATCTTCTGTCCATCTAGTTGGAGGACGGCCTCCATTTCTATAGGCTTCTTCTCTTGGTCTCCAGTCCAGTATTCGGCTTGTCTATCTATTGTCTCCCATTCTTGCAACGTGGCCTGCCCAATTCCATTTCATAGTTGTTATTCTCTCTATCGCATCTATCACTCCAGATCGTCGTCGTATCTCTTGATTTGGGATTCTGTCTCTGAGAGATATGCCCAACATCACGCGTTCCATTGCCCTCTGCCCCACTCGGATTTTTTGTATGGTTTTCTTTGTCAGAGTCAAACTCTGCGCTCCATAGGTCAGTACTGGTAGTACACATGGTCGAATTGAAGATGTGGCCTAGTTTACCGAATGCTACTCAGGTTAATCTTATGCGGCGGAGAAGTTCGATGGTTTGGTTGTCTCTTCCTGTTCTAATCTCGCGGCCTAGATATTTGTATGACGTTGTTTGGCCGATGGCTGTTCCTGTTATACATATGTTTTCACTGAGTAGAAGATGTGTCATTATTTGGGTTTTTGACATGTTTATCTTTAGTCCAACTTCTAGGGAGGAACAGTAGAGTCCATTTAATAATTCCTTCACTTGCCCGTCCGCAAATCTTAGATGGCGAAGCCGTTCTCCATAGACATTTATACCCCTCTCATTTAGATTTGCCCTTTTAGATGCATACTCCAGTATTGCAGTGAACATTTTAGGCAACATAGTGTCTCCTTGTCTCACTCGGCGCTGTATAGGCAATATGTTGGTTTGTCTATCTCCCAGTCTAATACTTGCTGTGGCATTATGATATATGTGATTAATTATGTTTATCTTTTCTTCCAATAGACATGTTTTATCTTAGAACTCTCAAGCTTTTATTTTCCTCTATTACTCTCGATATCTCTCTAGTGTTGTATTGTCTCAGGTCTTTCCTATTCTTACTTTTAATTTCCGTGTTCAATCTCTTTAATCCGGTCCAGTTCCGTTCATACCTCTTTCTCAGTGTTCTCCTTTTTTCCAGAAGATTTTTTGTGTTTGGCGTAATTTTTCGTTTTTGCCTTTGATCCTAGGGCAGCATTGCTTCTCCGCTTCCTTTATTGCTACAACGATTTTGGTGTTCATTTGTTCTCTATCCATTCCATGTTTAAGTTTCTGTCAATGGCTTCCTGGTATAATGTTATATTTTCATTTCCTATTGTTGTTTTTATGTAGCATTTTTGTTCTTTCTCTCTTAGTATTGAAGAGGACTTTTGCTCTAATCATGCTGTGGTCGTTCCCTATCGAGAATCTATTTAGTTCCGCAATGTCTTGGGTTGGGTTGTTTGTCATTATGAAATCTATTTCGTTCTTTATTCTTCCGTTTGGACTTATCCATGTCCACTTACGTTGGGGTCTCTTATTGAAGAATGAATTCATTGCATATAGAGTTTCCTGGTGTAAGAAGTCTATAAGTTTTTCATCTCTCTCATTTCTTTCGCTGTAGTCGAAGTTACCCATAGCTGATTCTGCATGATTCCTTTAAAACCCAGCTTGGAATTAACTAAACGATGCGAGTAGGGGGATGCATACCACCTAGGGCCGATTTCACTGGAAGCATCGGCCTCAGACTCATTCCTTTGGTGGTCCCTAGTCTGACAGGGCTCAGTGATCAGCTCCAGACTTTTTACTTTGGTGTTCTCCAGCCTGGAGGAGGACGATGGGATTTGATGGGCCACATCTCGTGGAAAACTCGGAATGGCGAGGGCGTCACTCTCCGTAATCAAACTGCTCTCACCAGTTTGACGTTCCTGCCTGCTAATACAATGCAGCCCCTCTTGCCACAAACTGTCACTGATCAGCCCCAAACTTTGTACGTTGGGGTTCTCCAGCCTGGGAGAGGACGATGGGATTTAACGGGCCACACTGTTCTCACCAGTTTGACGTTCCTGCCAGCTAATACAATGCAGCCCCTTCGGTCACAAACTGTCATTAACCAGCTCCAGACTTTGTACTTTGATGTTCTCCAGCCTGGGGGAGGACGATGAGATTTGATGGGCCCTCTATGTGCCCTACAGTTTATCGTGGGTTCCGTACCATGGTCCTCGATCACCTTTAGCCCTGGCCGAATTCCGCTCAAGGGCTTCTAACCTGTATGTATGTATTAGGAAAATTGCGGCCTGGGTAAAATAATAACATGTACGGATGTTTGTATAATAGTTGGAATAAAAATATGTAGAAATAAAGAGATAGAGAGAGAGAGAGAGATGCTTGGATCTGTCCAACTTCCTGTGTTTCAGTTTGTTGTCTATGTGTTTGTTCCTCTGATGTGGTTGATTTAGGTTGTTGTTTTTTGATGATACTTTTCCAGGTGTTGGAAATATTTTGTGCATCATCTCTCCTGTTGATATGTATTCTTTTTTTCTTGTGCTGTCCAGGAGCACATATAT
>MU187122.1:0-22135 GCA_016904865.1 Pissodes strobi
TAGATTGCTAGGGAGTCGTTTCGGCTAGTTTCAGCCGCCCGGCACTGCTTACCTTTACAGATATTTTGTGCATGACTCTACAACTTAATTTGTGCCCAAGAGACGTAGGCTTCTTCCAAATGCAGCTATTTTCTTGGGAGGTAGTTGACTCACTTCTTGAAGTGATAGCTGTACTCCTTCAAGGTACTTGAGCCATTTGCAGAGTTGGGTTGGACATTGGCAGAGTAGATGTTGATAGGGAGTGGATGCTGCTTCTCACTCCACCACAAAGGGGGACATAACACTTGGGTTATGTCGTAGAACGGCGTAGGTAACTGGTTCTGGTTAAAAGTTCGAAGGACCACAGCCATAGGCTGAATTTATTATCTCAGGAAAAGTTACATTAACCCACATTAAACACAAAAGTCCAAATTCGATTAATTTTAATGGTAATTAATAAAAACGAAACGTCTATGTACAAAAGAAAATTTAAGTATTGGTATGATCTAGTCAAATGTTTGTACTTAAACCTACTCTTAGTCCGACACACTTAGTGTCAAATATCCACACTAATGCGTTAAAAACTAAATTAAAAACAACCTTAAATTAATCACTAATCAGTCTGTTCACCACGCGTTTCACTTCTTACTAACTATAACAATAACCATCTAGAGAACTGCTTGTAAGTAGTCAAAATACACTTTGACTTCCAAAACTTCTTCCAACTTTCGCGATAACATTTAAGTAAAAACAGAGCAATACAAAAAGGGCAGAGAGAACTTCAACAGAGTAATTTAGGGCTTCACTTCCAACTTTCGCGATAACACTTAAGTAAAAACAGAACAATACAAAAAGGGCAGAGAGAACTTCAACAGAGTAATTTAGAGCTTCAGAGATGCGACTTTGGAGCGTAATATCCGAGCAGAGCAACAAAAGGCTCAAAGGTCATTTTATTATTATCGCATTATTAAAACAAGGCAGAGCAACTATAGGCTCGAAAGCCCGTAGACCTTACGTGACTTCTACTAACTTCTGACTAACTTAATATTTTTGGTTCTTTTCCTCTTCCCACGCACTTCTTTCGAATACATAAAGAACCATTAACACATCAACACATTATAGAGATTAGAAAATGCAACTAAACAGAAACAGCCTGAAATTCGAGCACGGTCAAAATGACCCGTCAAGCTCCAGATAAGCGTTAATAAATAAGGGTTTTATAACTTTCATAATACTCGAGAATGTTTTTAAGGGCAAAATAATATTAACATTTTCAAAGAGCATTAATAAATAAAATTGGTGTGACTTTTCACAACAGATGTTCTGCGGTTTCAGTTGCATTATTGCAAAATCTGCATTGGTCGTCTTTTGCTTTGACTATTGCCTTTTACCGGGCAGTGTCCAGTGAGTAGTCCGGCGACAGTTCTAATATCTGCTGTAATGAAAGCCGATTTACCCTATTTACGTACTTACTGTATTTTCGGCCTTTCCTTCAACTTCTGTTCATTTTCTGAAACCAGGTTTGCAGTACCAGTGTGTTGACACCCTATTTCGTTGAAAATAATTTACCTAAAATTAGTCCCTTTGGGCAACTACCCATATTTCTCCACTTAGTTTAAAACAACTTCATTCCTCTTTCCAGTACTCAATTCTATCCTTGTTATAATTAATATAATTAAATGAGCGTATGCCAAATTACTTTCCGTTTTAAAATAATAAAACAATAATTGAGATTGCGAAGTAAATGAGCATTTTCTTATGTAATTAGTGGTTGGCTCAAATTTAGTCACGTAATTTCTGTTATGACACAGTAAAAATAAAATTTTTCATTGGTATTACCACTAGTGATTTTACTTTGTATCAACTTTCCGAGAGCATTAGATTTAATCTGAGAGCACGATAATTAAAAGCTAGCCAGTCAAGCAATTACGGATTAATAAAAGAAATTCAATTAGCATTAATACGTAGCCGCAGGTGATTTACTTTGTTCATACATTCCATGAACCTTAATTCATTCGTGGATTATGGTAAAAACAATTCTACCTTTCTACTAAATGAAATACAGGGTGACGCTAGCACTAAATTGTTTTAATGGGATATTCATACTATATACTCGAATAACATTTCCTACTAAATAAAATTACAGTGACGCTAGCGCTAAATTGTTTTACTGGGTTAATCAGTAATTTCTCGAGTACATACAACAAGAAAATGTTATCAAATATACAGGCACCCTAAGCATTATGATTTTAAAATTAAACTTACTGTCTAGGACTTAGCGTTACACCGGAACCTGCTTTTGTAGCCTGAATCGCTTCTGTTCACCACCTTCTTCTTCGATAAGTGACGAATTTCAAACAGCGCTTCTTTACGTTATTTTTCGAGCCGACGACATGAATTTGCATAATTACTTAGTTACTTCCACGAGTCTCTAAAACTGTGAGACACTATTTTCGGTTTGGTCAATACTGTGACCATAGTAACAGACTTGAAAAATTTAATTTATATTAAAATTTTTCCGAGTCCCATTTGGACATTACGACGTGCAACAAGTGAAGGTTCAGTTAAAACTAACTTTTGTCCCGATAATTTTTCGCTTATATAGCAACTTTTCAACTGTTCCTAGAAAATTCTGGAATCTACATATCTGTGGCAATTAAAAACACCTGTTTTAAATTCCAATCGGTAATTAAAATTTGGGGGTTACGACTTTTCGCTTTTTGTTTCAATTGGCTCTGTTCTGGAAATTTTTCTTATTAGAAACGCCCCCTGGCCAATGGTTTTCTTTTTAAAACAAAGTTTGAAGCCTGCATTTTGGGTTTGATATTTCTTGAAGTTAGTTTTTTCTAGTTGCGTGATATCATGCAGTCGAAAATAAATCTAAAGTATAAGTCATCCACATTTAAAATCGGATCTCGAATCTTGTTAAGTTAAACACCATACCGTTTATTTGAAATATATTCTAATGGTAAGTGATTTTATTTTAATCAAGCTGATGTTAGGTGCTTTTGTCATACACGATTACGCGATTCTGGCATTACTTCTTGAAAGTTAGATTTCAATTATTAAATCTTGTTTAATAAAATAAAATAATTATTTTAATTGAACGTTCTCTCCCTTGATGATTTAATTCGAGACTTAGTTCATTTTTGAAACAATTAAAAATAATTTTTAAAGCAATTGTCGAAACAAATTTAACTAAATCAGGTGCTTACCCTTGGCTGGCATCACACTGCTCTGTTCATGTCTAAGAGTTGTTCTGCTCTTTTCGCAGAGATGGTGATAAACCTTTTCGCCTGTCTTAGTCCTGGAATGTTTCTCCAGTAGGAAGACAGTTAGTTTTTCTCCATTTGTTTGGTTCTTCGGTGATGTGGCTCTTCATAAGGTCACAGTAGGGCTCTGAACCATGATATGGTGTTCCAGCTCCTTCTTTCGCAAGTCAGTCTGCTTTTTCGTTGCCCTCCATGCCTCTATGGCCAGGAACCCACATTAAAGCTATACCTGGTTGCGTGTTGCTAGTTGTTTTAGGGTTGGCTTACATTCTCAGACTAGCTTTGACACGCACTTGAGAGCTTTTAGAGTTTTTAGAGCCGCCTGGCTGTCTGAAAATATGTAGATGTGCTTTCTGTGAAGTTCTTGTGTGAAAGGCACTCTTCTGCACATATATTTATGACAAGCACTTCCACTTTGAAGATGGTTATATATTTGCCTAGCGGTTTGGAAAGCTTACAGTTTGGACCTGAAATGCCTAATCCCGCTCCTTTCGCTAGTTTTGAGCCATCTGCGTATCACTGCCTGAGGTAGTTTTTTATTCTTCCATGATTGGCGTTCAGCAATAACCACTGCTAATGGGACATCTAGGTCCAACATGACGGTCATTTGGTCAATTGATTTGCTGGCATTTTCCAGTTTTATTTCCTCAAAGATGCGCAGGTGGCCAGTCAAATCTCCAGGCTTGAATTTGCCTATTTCATCTTCACACTGATGCTGCGGTAAGGTATGTTGACTTTGCCCCTGTTATTCCCAGGCATATCAGCCTTTGCCAATTATTAAGTTTGTTCCGAGCGGTGACCTGCTGTTTTTTGGCCATCATATCAGCGAGGTATAGGTGACCATGGGCTGTATTATTGTTTGGTAGATCCAATATACCATTTTTGGTTTTAGGCCCCATGTCCTGCTAACTAGTTTGTGGCATGTCCAGATTGTCGCTGTGGCTTTAGAGATGGTGTTTTCTAGATGCTTGTTCCAGGTAAGTTACGGTCCAGTGTGACCCCTAAATATTTTGCCTCGGTGGAAAAAGTTAAGATTCAGTGTAAGATGGGCACTCTCATTTCTAGCTTCCTTCTTTTTGTAAACGGGACAAGAATAGTTTTCCTAGGATTTAGGAAGAGTCTCTCCCCTTCGCTGCAATTCTTGATGATGTTTAGGGCATTTTGCATGCGGTTTGAAATTACGCCTTCATGTTTGCCCTTTATTATTACTACTAGGTCGTCTGCGTAGCCTAGAACTACAAATCCAGCTCTACTCAGAGTGGTAAGGATTTTATCCACTACTAGTGTCCACAGTAGGGGGAGGGAAGAAAACCTCCTTGAGGGCACCCTTTCACTGTGCTGAAGGTTGTTGACGCTCTGTTTATTTCTGCTGTTGCGAAGCGGTGCTTTAGCATTGTTTCTGTCCATCTTATGATTGGGAGCCCAACTTCCCACTCTTGAAGTGCTCTTCTGATGGACTGATGAGAGGTATTTTCAAATGCCCCCTCTGTGTTGATGCATGCAGCAAGGGCAATTTCTTTGCATTCGATTGTCTTTTCTATGTCTTTAACTAGACAGTGCAGTGTACTTAATGTGGATTTACTTGCTTGGTAGGCGAACTGCCTAGGATGGAGCGGTGTTCTCGTTAGAGTTTAGCTTCTTATGCATTGGTCGATTGCTTTTTCCATTGAGGAGAAAGGAGGGTAGGCTGATGGGACGGTATGATTTGGCTTTGCCCTCCGTCGGCGGGTCTTAGGTATAAATATCAAATTTACCTCCCTCCAAGCTAGTGGTATTCGGCATTCCATCGGCGTCGGTGGCTTAGCTCAGATGGTCGAACGTTCGTTTAGCACGAGATATTAAAGTAGGCTTTTTGGGTGTTTTCCAAAACCACTATTGTGGCTCTCTGTTTTTAGAGCACCTCATCTAATTTTGTACCTCTGATTATACTCCACAGTGTAGCATGTAGCTGATGGATCTGTTCGTTCATTTACTTGAAACATGAACTCACGATACCTCACAGTGACCTAGAACGTTACAGGTGTCTATTCTTCTTCGCAGAACCTACATAGGGTTTCATCTGCCAGACCCATTAGACTTAAGGGAATTTTCAGTCGACAATGGTCAGACCTATCACCATTCTGGCATCTAATTTTGTACCTCTGATTATACTCCATAGTCTTGATAATGATCCCTGAGTGTAGCATCTAGCTGCTGGATTGGTTTCGTCCATTTGTTTGAAACGTGTCCTCACGATGCCTCACAGTGGCATAGAACGTTGCAGGTTCCTAGATTTCTTGGAGAAACCTACATAGGGTTCCATCTGCCAGATCCATTAGACTTAAGGATCTTTTCAGTCGACATTGGTCAGTCAATAACCTACCACAATTCTTGCAGTCTTTCTATTGGGAGTTAATAAGGCAGCTGCGAGCGTTGCTACACATTTTATAACAGATGTCTTAATAGTATACCTGGCCACCCCACAAAAGGGTTCTGGTTGCACCACAGAGCCTCACAAGCCTTCTTTGGCTATTTCGTCGGCTCTTTCATTGCCTTAATACTCCGGAACCCAAGCTGTTTTTAGAGCACCTCATCTAATATTTTACCTCTCATTATACTCCATAGCCATGATAATGACCCCTCAGTGTAGCATGTTGGATCATTTTCGTCCATTCATTTGAAACGTGTCCTCACGATGCCTCACAGTGGCCTAGAATCTTGCAGGTTTCTACTCTTCTTGGTAGAGCCTGCAAAGGATTTCATCTGTCAGACCCATCGGACTTAATAAGTTTCTGTTTCAGTCGACAATGGCCGGTCAATACCATCATCTTGACAGTTTTTCTATTGTGACTTACTAAGCCAGCTGCGCGCTTTGCTACTCGTTTTGTAACAGAGGCCTGAACAGTATACCTGGCCACCCCACAAGATGGTTCTGGTCCCACCCAAGAGCCTGACGAGCTTTCTCTGGCTATTTCATCCGTTCTTTCGTTGCCTTCGTGCCCTGGAACCCAAGCTAGAATCACATTGTTTTGATTACCTAGCTTATTCAATGGCTTATAGCACTACTAGTTTAGATGTTGTAGGTACTGTTGGCCTTTACTGCTGTCTGGCTATCGGTGTAGATTACCACCATCTTCTTGGTGACTTTCCGGTTCTTCATTTCCGTCGGGCAGCGTTCTATGACCATTACTTGCACCGTGGCTAGATTTCCCATATATATTGAAAGACTTGTTCTTGTCCTCGGTTTACACATACCGGCCTCGACACCTTGATCGGTCTTCGAAGGCCTCAATATACCAGACGAACCCTGCCCTTATTCGTGGGCCTTTTTTCCAGTCGTTTTTTTTGGTACTACTATCTCAAAATTGTTTTCAAACCTGTAAGTTGGACATGCCCAACACGTCATCTGCCTTAACCTCCTTCATGATGCGAGAGGTGTCGGGATCGATTCCCGGTGCCTACAAGGAACTTTTTTTAAATTTCATTTAGTGTTTAATCTCGTTCTGTTGAATTTTTCACTTCTGACGATTGCCTAAGCACACATCGATTTTTTTGTAAAATACAGTTATGGTGGAAAAATGAAAATATACACAAAACCGGACATTTTGAAGGAAAGTTTCAAAATATACAGGGTGAAAAATCAAGGAATATGTTAACTTTGATTTGTGGAAGGAAATATGCCCTCATTTTTCTAAACATTAAAATTTCTCTTAAAGTTCTTCAAGCACGTTTCTATTCATAGATTCACCTGTTTTTGAATTTGATGCTTACAGATTTTTTGCCACATTTAAGATTTTCAAAAGCTAGCGCTAGTGCTAATTTGTCAGATAGAGATGTAATAAGTTAAAATATGTAATATTAACCTTTTTTTTGCTCACAAATATAATATTTTTTAATTATTCAATGTTATCAATCATAACTGCCAATACCTCTCAATTAGACCTATTTACTTCAAAAAAATTGTATATCAATGACGGCAAAAAATGTCTGTGTTTTCTTTTATAAAGCCAAAATTGGCTTGGGCTGTGTCTCGTTACTTCTGCTTTAGGTAGCCTTACAAAAAAGTCTAGAGATATCAGACAGGGGATCGTGCAGATCATTTCGTAGTTCCTTGGCAACAACATCAATTTAGTCTCGTCAATATAGCCAATAAAATTTTTAAAATTTTAATCTGATAAACTTATGAATTAAAATTGAAACATTTGGCATCCGAAATCAAAATACCTTCGACCGTATATATTTTATTAAAAATATTATATAAAATGAAAGTAGGGAATGATGAAATTTGTCAACATACTTTCAAAAACCAATATATACACTCACCGACTTGTATCAATTAAAAGTTTTGACTAATTTGCGACGACTCTCTTATCTTTAGTCTGAACTAGATGTTTTTTTTTTGCATTTTGTATATAAAATTATCCGTTTTAAGACATACGATTCCAAATCTGTGAAAAAATGCACAACTACACTATTCATTCATAATTTTGAGATATCCTGTAGGCTTATTCTGTAAGGCTTTATCAGAGATCTACTGATTCAATCTTTTATGATATATTAAAATAATTATAATAATATCTAACAAATAATAGATATAAGATTTACCCAAAATATTTAGATGTGTAATATTTCGAAAAAATGATTAAATCGTTATCACAATGATAAATTAGTATGTATATTGAGAAGCAATCTATAAGACGATTTAATTAATAAATTTTCGGTTGTCTCGAAAAATTTATTTCAAGGATCGTAAATAATGAAAATGAAATTTACCACCACATGCTTTCATAAAAAGTTAAAATTCTGGACAAAATGGCGAAGTAAATATTTAAAATTTCTACATGGCAGAGACATCCTTAAAAATTAAACCCTTTGGAGATAGAAACACGCGAGGTAAAGTGAGTAATTATGCATAAGATCGTACGTAACATCTTTTATGATGTGTCATAATATCTAATAAACAGATACAGCAGTACCTCGATTAACCGAGCTCTGGATTAACCGGGCCTATTATAGCTTTCATCTGCAACGTATATATCTAGGATCTAGGTTAACCTAGTTACCGTAAATAAATGCTCGAATAATTCGAGTCCCCATGAAAATTTTGTTATTCCTCGTTTCCTCTCGATATACAAACACAGACCACATCACCAGTAGTTTAGTTCCGGTTAGTTTGGGTTATTCAACATAGTGTTACATAATGGAGCGGCCAGTGAAAAGAGAACGGATCATTGTATCATTAGAAGTTAAATTGGTAGCCATACAAACACTGGATGCGGATGAATTAATAAAAAAAATTTGCGAAAAGTTGTGGTGTAGGTGAAGTACCTAACTGCTGGTGATTGCAATAGAAATTGTGCCAAAATTCGGCACTGGTGTTCAAATAACCCTTCGTCGTCTCGCAGAAAATCAATGAAAGATCCTGCGGAAGATGATGCGGTTTACTCAGCAAAGATCCAGAGGAGTGCCAGTTTCGGAACCTATGTTGCGCGACAAAAAGCTTTACTAATTTAGCAGAGAGTTTCCCAATATGCATCGTTTTTGGTGCAAGTGCGTGTTGGTTAAACCACTGCAAAAAATGGTATGGTGTTAGACAGTTAAGGATATGTGGTGAGAAACCTTCTGCTAATGTTTCTCTGATTCACAATTTTAAGCAACACCTGAAGCAGTTAATCCAAGAAAAAGGATACACTACACACCAGATCAAGTTAAAAATTGCGACCAGACTGCTCTTTATTATAAAATAATTTCGTCAAAAACATTCGCATTTGTCCCTGGACGCAAACGCAGCAAAGAGAGACTATAACCGTAAAGTCATGTGGAAACGCTTCGAGGAAACACAAAATCCAGTTAAGGGGTTATTGGAAAGTCGGCCCAGAACAATACCAATATATTTCACCCAATGCTTTACCTGTTCATTGTACGTACACATGAAAAAGTGGGTAGATGGATTCCTTTTTTTCCTTTTGGGACTCATCACTGGCATACCCACTCAGCAGTGTTCCGACCTGTGCTTTAACCCCCTAGGGGTCTCTACTGCAGGCCCGAGGAAGGACTTTCTGGATTGGCTCCTATTAAGCGCTGGTCTTCCTATTTTGAAGCCTCGCTGTGATTACCAAGATCACGCCTCGCTTAATTTGTTGTGTCGTCCTAGTTGGGATGTAAGAAGTAGGACTGGATGATACTCCACTCCTGCTTTGTGCTTCTTGGCACTGGTCGTCTTTTGTGCGATAACACAATTAGACTCCTGGGTATTTTGTGTTTACCCCACCTGCGTCTTCCTAGATGGTCTGGATTATAATCTATTGCTTGCTTCAGATCTTCATCGACATAGTTGTCTGCTCTTTGGAATATCCGCCTAGCCTTTTCGACTATAAAGTCCTCTAACGGTTGCCACTGTAGGTCAGCCTGCAGGTCGGCATTGCTGAAGAGCCAAGGTGCGCCAGCTGCCCTCCTCACTAGCTTGTTCTCCGTTTCTGTTAGCAATTTACTGCTGGTTTTCGCTGTGTATCCCCAGACCAAGTGTCAGTTGAGGCCTAGCTATCGTCTTTATAATAGTGAGCTCAGTCTTCAGTGACATTTAGCTATGTCTCCCGGTCATGGGATTTAGCATAGTCAGTGCCTGCTTGGTTTCGTCTCTTGCCGCTTGGATGTGTCTTTTTCATGTCAAGCACGGTCCAGGTGTACTCCAAGGTACATACCTTCGTCGTTCCAAGATACGTCGATGTTGTTTATCCGAATGTGCGGTTCGGCAGGCTTTCTCCTCCTCTGGAGGATTATGGCCTGCGTTTTTCGCTTAATAACCTTGATCTTCTAGTTTATTATCCTTGTTTTGAGTTCGTCTGTTCCCTCCTGTAGCACAGAGCTTATCCTCCTTGTATCGTTGTGGGCAAATTGTTTCATTGTATCGTCAGCTTACAATGCAATTTGCGCGTCGTTAAATGATGGTATATCATGTGTGAATATTGAGTACAGGGACGGTCCAAGGGCTGAGCCCTGCGGTACTCCTGCCTCAAGCGTCCTGGGTCAGGATGTTGTGCCTTTAATTCCACTCTATTTACAATGTGGTTGTATAATAAATTTGTTCCAGCGGTAACACAATTCTTCAGAAACCGTAAGCTTCCAATAAAAACCTCATCATACCCTTCAGAACTCCATGAAAATGAAATTATTGTTAAATTTTTGCCTCCAAACGTGACAGGTGTTTTACAACCAATGGACCAAGGAGTTCTGGAGAAGAGCAGCTTGAGATTACGTGCAGGAATCTACAATTAAAACAGCTTGGTCGTAAATATTTCCATCTGACCATACTATTGAGGATTCAGAAAGTGATTATAATCGGCCCCTAAGTGAATTATTGAACAGAGATAAGACTATATATAAATAACCAATATGAAGAAAAAATTGACGGATTAAGCTGCGAAAGTGGCTTGCGATGGAGAAGAATTAATCGACGCTCAACAGGTGATTGAAGTAGAAGAAACTGAGAGCAGTTTGCTGAAATAAGATCTTATGACAAACCAACATCGTTTTGCAGTATTGGAGAAATCTTTAATGTTAGTTTGAGCAGCAGCTAGAAGCTACATAGGCAGACTTGTTGTTACTAAAACACTGGAGAGATGTTGCAGCCAGAAAAATGCAAACCTGAATGAAACAAACTAAAATTAAAGCTTTTTTAAAATATGCCCTATTAGTTTATTTTGTTATATAATGTACTTTTTATTTCCTGATGATGCAGAACGAGAATACAGCGTAGAAGAATTAATCGACGCTCAAAAGGTAGTTGAAGAAGAAGAAACTGGAAGCAGTTTGTTGTAAGAAGATCTTACGTCACATCAAAATGGTTTTGCAGTATTGGAGAAAGCCTTAATGTATGTTGATCTGCAGCCAGAAGCTACATCGGCAGACTTGTTGTTACTAAAACACTGAAGAGGTGTTGTAGCCAGAAAAAGGCAAACCTGGATGAAATAAACCAAAATTCAAGATACTTAATAAAATGAAATATTGGCTAAAAAGTGTGTAATATTTATTTTATTTAGAGAAATTACTGAATATTTAATAAATCCGGGTTAACCGAGTTTTCGGCTATCCAAGATAAGTGCAGCCAACGTTAGCACGGATAATCGAGGTTCTACTGCACCAACTGGAATACCTGTCGTTATATCACCATAATAAAATAATAGCTTATTAACACTTATTATATTACCGAGTATCAATCCATAAGTTAATTCAATTAATGAATTTTCAGTTGTTTCAGAAAATGTTTCATGTTTCAGAGGCCCCAATTACTGAAACTGAATGTTGCCACCACGCGTTTGTTGGATAATTCTTGACCAAATGATGAAGGAAATATTTCAAAATTGTCTTTATTAAAATACATGGCACCGGATATATGGAGCTCTGGGTTTCAGTGTTCTCTTCCAATTTAATGGGTCGAAAATGAATCCTGGAATGAGATTTTTGGAACAGATAAGAAAATGTTGAAGAACTTATTTTTCAATGGTTTTCGGCTTTCTTTGACTAATTTCCGGCCAACATTGTCGGTGTTTTCGGCCATGGCCGAAAACATGAATACAGCTGTTCATTTTCGGCCACAGTTCTTTAACGGAAAAAAAATTAAGAAAAAGGACAAAAAGAATCGTATATAAAATAAATGAAATATAAGAAAGGTTAAACAAAAGCATTTTAAAAATACTTAAACTCTCAGTTTAAAGTAGTTACAAAGAAAAACAGTAATATAGTAGTTCAAACAATGTATGAAATGAAAATAATCACGATAAAAACTAAAATAAATTATCCATTTTAGGATTGGGTGCAATAATCAGAACTGTAATCATTTTCGGCGACGTCTTCATAAGGGATCCCTAGAAATTTTGGGCATCTCATGTGATACCATCGTGCGCAATGATTACATCCAATATTCTTCTCATCGTTTTCCTCTGTATCACTTTCCAATAGATCAGCAGAAGTAGAGCAATGAATTTCTGTCTTTTGATTTGCCACTAATTCCGTTGTTTTGCTTTTTTCTTCTTCTACTTTTATCCTTTATGGATCGGCGAGATAGATTTAAGTTGTTTAGGTCTTATTTTTGTTCTCTAAAACTAATTTTTCTTTAGAGGCTAGTCTGTCCTCTTTTCGGTTCCTGACATCTTCTGTCTTCTCCTTTTTTGCTTCGTCTTCGCCGTGATGTAATCTCCATGGTGCATGATAGTGCACTGAACAATTTTGTTATTGGATGAGCTTTCTGTACATTTAATTGGTTCAGGATAGTAGAGGTGTCTTCTAAATGGTCTTGTCATACTAAATATATATCTCGAAGATGGGCTTGAATCGAATGTTTCAAAAGTGACCATGTTCTCGGTTTTCATTGGCTTCATGTCATTATCTATAAGTTTAGAATTGGGTTTCCGTTCGTGACTATTTTCGGCAACTTGATTATCCATGATATCTTTCAAAATTTCTCTTCCTGAGAGGACAACATCATCTTCGTTTGTGGTATTGCATGGGATCGTGTCTTAATTTTAATATATTTTCTATGTTTAAACTCCTCATTACGACCGTCAACTCCTCGTATCCTTTCATTAATTTCACGCCGGTGTCTGTATTTCTTTCCAGAGAAATATCTGTACTTAATTTAATTTCTTGGTTACTGGAAATGATGCTCTCATTTTCAATTACTATTACATCTTCCATATTTGAAAAGTCAATATTTATCTTATTCAAGTTAGATTCACTGGCATTTTAATTTTCATTCAAATCCACATTCTCAAATGGATCATCCAACTCTAACTCGTGCCTTTATTCAGGATGGTTTTGTGTTTCAGAGTTTTGGGATTCCCCTAAAAGATGGATTTCATTTAAAATAACTTTCACATTTATTGCATAGGAGGATAAGATATTTCCAATCATTCTGCTGCCCTCCTCATTTTGAGGTTTCCTCTGATATTCATTTAAGAATTTTTGGAATGGCGAGCCATTTGAAATTCAAAATAAAAAATTGCAGAACCTATGTTTTTGTATATTTTTAAAGACCAGCCAGGATTTTAAGGTACTTGTATAAAAAATATGGCTTCCTAGCAGAAACGAGGTTATTTAGAGTTTTTAAAGTATGTAAAGGAGTGGAAACACCTCATAATATGTAATTTTGGGACAATTAATCTTACTTTATTTTGTAATTGCTACTACACGTTGGTAGTTATTTGGGGATATAGCCACCATAAAATGCCGTATTATTTCGGTTTTAATTGATTTTCTATGATATAGCCTTTATTTTATTACATTCTCTGACGTTTCGAGAATTGTGTCAATTGATATCTTGATTTGCTATTTAGCTTTGCGCCTGTTTTAGAAGACGCATTTTTAGTAGTAATGTCGAATTTTCCTGCCGCGAGTAAGCGAAGCATCGGCTTGCAGTTAATCAGTATACTTATTATAACACTTGATATAACAAATTTGTGTATGACTGCAAATAAATTTCTTATATACATTTTCAGACTTTTTAAATATATAATAATCCTTTAGAGATGGTAAAAATATTATATTTGAATTTATTTAAATAGCCAATTTGGGTTAGTAGGTTCACAAAATATTCCTCACAATTCATTGTTTCTTAACTAGGTATAAATAGTAAATTAACAAATTAGAAAAATCTACTGAAACCCAGCATTCTATATATCCGGTGCCACGTCTTTTAATAAGAACAATTTTTAAATAATTCCTTCACCATTTGGTCAAGAATTATTTTTGAATCCGCATGGAGACAACTTTCAAATTCATTAATTGGCGCCTCTAAAACATGAAACCCTCTCTGAAACATCTAAAAATTAATTAATTGAATTAACCCATGGATTGATATACAATAATTTATTAATTTGTTTCCAAATAACGTTAGCAATTTAAATATCTATTTATTAGATATAATGACATATCACAATAGACGATATATACGTTTTTTTTGCATATTAACTAACTTTTCTTCGCATATTTCTATCTCAAAAGCGTTTATCTTTACGAACATCTCTTGACCATATTTCCGAGAATTACTTTTTAAAGGGGCTTAGCATATTTACAATTTGCCCCTAGTAAATGATTATTACAGGTTTTATAATTATGGCCAAAATGTATCATAATATGCAATTTTTTCTTTCCACAGATGAATACATGGATTACTCACAAGAGAATAACCAGAATCACACCAACCTACCATCATCATTAACGGTTAATGTAGAAGTAATTCCTCAGAAACAAGAAACAGTTATTATATCAACGGAAGAGGCGAGAAATATGCTCAATTTGGAACAAATTAAAGGTAGAATGTTTTTTTAAGAAAAATAATTCAAACAATCGCTTTAGTATTTTGTCAATTTATTCAGGAAATTTTTTACAAGACTAATGTCAGGTGAACATTATGAGAGTTGTCATCACGTTCTTTTTATCTCTTGAAGAAGCTCACAGGGTCGTTATGAAGGTATATCTTTCATGGCATGTAATATTAATATTTATAATAATAATAAATGCGTTTATATTGCGTAGATACGTTTTTCAGGGCAACTAATCTAGGTAGAGAATTGGTGGGCCCTTCATAAATTACATGATGTGTTCATTGGAGAATTTTCACGTTTGAAGGTTACGCTGCAGCTAGTGACTCATCAGCATTCGACCATTCTTTGAAACAATTTAGCGCCTCGTGATCGGCAAGACTTCAATAGAACTGAGGTTGAAAGAGAACCCAACGACAATCGGTATCTTGATTGTCGTTGGGTTCTCTTTCAACCTCAGTTCAGTTCAGAAAGGCTATACTACTATATTACTTAATTCTACTCCGAAACATATCAGCCACAGTACCTCATCGACGAATGATGTGGATGGTTTCTGGAGGAAACAGATGGCAACTCCGGTTACTTTAATTCAAATCAAAGAAGAAAAATGCAACGCGTAAAGATTTAGCGGTCACTGATGTTATTAAGCACTTGCACAAATGGAAAGCGCCTGGACCAGACGGCGCCAGCGTCCAAAACTACTGGGTAAACAACTCACGTTGTTAATGAGGCTGTAACTTAACTGCTGCCTAAAGCCTCCAGTAATAAGGCTAATACATTCAAGTATGCAACCAAGTGTACAAAAAGAATAGAAATTTATATGTGGCTTATATTGACTAGAAAAAGGCCTTTGACTCAGTGTCACATGACTGGCTCCTGGAAACACTCAACATAGCTCAAATAAGCCCAACCATAATTGGGTTTCGTAGGCACGAAATGGAAACCTGGCGCACAGAACTGCAAATGAACGCTCCAGAATTCACTTTGCGGACTGAATTTATCAACAACAAAAGAGGAATCTCTCACGCTGATTACTTGAAGTCGTGTTTAACATGCTGAGCATCACCAACTATCGATTCAAAATCAAAGGAGGTAATAGGGCGACACTTACTCTGTATAGATGCAGCACCCCATTGACGAATGATGTGGATGGTTTCTGGAAGAAACAGCTGGCAACTCCGGTTACTTGAATTCAAAGAAGAAAAATGCAATGCATACAGATTTAACGAAATGATTTACCAATCATTTACAAAAAAGGGAGGTCAGTGATGCTATTAAACACTTACTAAATGGAAAACGTCTGGACCAGACGACGTGCAAAATTACTGGGTAGAAGCTCATGTTGTTAATGAGATTTTGATCTATCTATCCATCAACACTGCCTACATTCCTGATGCAGGCTGTAACTTACCTATTGCCTAAAGCTATTAAAAGGGGCAATGCATTCAAGTATGCAACCAAGCGTAAAAGAAGAACAGACATTTACTTGTGGTCTATATGTACTACAAAGAGGTCTCCGACTCAGCAGTGTCGCATGACGAGCTTCTAGATATTCTCAACATAGATCAAATAAGCTCAACCATAACTGATTTTCCTAGGCACATCCTGAAAATCTATCGCTACAGAATTGTAAATTAACGATCCAGAATTCAATTTGAAGACTGACATTATCAACATCAAAAGGGGAATCGAATCAGGATGATTTAAAATCAAAGGAAGTAATGCGACACTTAATCTGAATCACTTACTCTATAGAGATGATCTAAAGCTAATGGGAGTCATGAAGAAACAGCTGGATAGATGACTACAGATTTCTCAATGGGAATTCAAATGTATTTTGAAAATGACAAGTGTCGCACCATTAACTTGGAAAGCTGCAAGTGGGCGGATTCAGTACGACGAGTGTAGAGACAATTGAATCGATATAGGCGAGCGAAACCTATATATATCTGGAAATGAAGCAATCGCAGAAGATTAGTCACCAGGTGATGAAAAAGGAAATAACGTCCTGAATTTGAGAGATGGGTTAAACAACCGTTAAAACAGCAACCGAACAGCAAGCACCCTTTTAAAGCAGGTCTTGGATGCGTGAAAATTCTTTTGGCACTGTGTCCTAGAGTAAAACCGATATCCAATATTTACAAAGCAAATTAAGAACCGCACTAGCAAAGCAAAGGCGCAAAACCACAACCTTAAAAGAACAACCAACCCTCCCTAGACAGGACGGAGGAAGAGGACCAACGGCCATTGCCAAACTGTGGGATCATCAGATCACTTATTTGCGAAATTACTTTTAACAAAAGCTCAAGACTCCGAACTCCTTAGAATTTATGTACCATTGACGAGTCAATTGTCGGGATGCTGTGCCAATGCTAATATATTGAGCTTCAGCACTCGACGAGGGAAAGAAAGTTGCAGAAAGAGCGGTATAGGCAGCTTCATTAGACGCATCCGAATGAGGTTAACCTATATGTCGAAGATAAACCAAACTAATGACTTACGTCAGGAAGATTGTTCTCTGAAACGGAAGGCAATTGAAAATGATGTGGTTCCAATAAGAAACTACCTCAAATGCATCAAAATAGAGAGCGATAAGTGCAGATGTGGATCCAAAACTACAGGAAGCCATTTTTTCTCTGCAACTGAATGTAAGGTTAGGCATGATCATGTTGCCAAGAGAATTCATCAGGACCAGCCTAGCCAACATTCTGGGACTTCTGACTCAGGATCGGGTGCCTCATTACAAATATGAACTTAACATAGTTTTGTGACTACCGCTCTATTGGGATCGTACAATCTTAACTCAACAGACGGTGATGCTTAATAGACCAAATATAACCCTGGTAAATAAATCCTTCAACGGTTGCAACCTTTGTGGAAGTCTTAGTATTCAATAGCCAAAAACCGCGCGAAATAATGCCGAGAGTTGGTGGTCGGAATAAAGAGGCAGTGGCAGTTGAATCGTGTCGAAACAGGGCCAATAATTATTATTTCATTAACTGGAGTTGTGCCGAAAGGCCTGCAAAAAATATCGAGGAGCCAGGTCTGACTAAAAACCTTTACAAGCCCATTCACAAATTTGTCATGCTTTCGACCACGAGAATTGAAATACTTCGTTAAAAATCCCCAAATAGAGAGTTAAAAGTGCAGATATGGATGCTAAAGAATTAGCATATTCTGCAGGATGCCAGCTTTTCTTTGGACAGTTGATGGCATTCATTAAAGGAACTACAAGTCGAAAAACTCTAAGAAGACCAGAATAAATATTGAGTTGCTCCCAGTATCACTCCAGATAAGACTCAATTACCCATACTTCTCAACAGCATCTTGATACTCTCAAGTAGAAGCTGGCAGTATACTCCTAGCGATTGAAGAGGTACAAAGCAAACACCGCACGAAAGGAGGAGGGCGCTATATTCCAAGGATCAGAGAAGAAGTTCTATCGATCCATCGGTACAATGCCTGAAGAAAACCAAGACAATTATCTCCAAGTTAGCTCCAAAACTAGAAGTGCCCGGGGTCTGACCACGTCCGTAACTATTAAAGAGCTATGATGCACACCTTAGTGTCAAACAAACGTGATCAACGACACCATACAAAATCCTGAAACGACCCATAAATCTTGCAGGATTCCGCCAGTTACCGACCAATCACCTGCCTCCCAACATTCTGCAAGATAATAGTATCATACATTGCTCATCGCATATACGACCACTGTGAACGTTACAACATTAATGCGGAACATCAGAAGGGATGAGCTAAAGCGCAACCTATTGTTGATGCGGCCATCTGCAACCAAACATAGAACAACAAAATCTCTTTGCTGTCTTGATAGATTACAAAAAGGCGTTTGACTCCGTGTCCCATCAGTGGCTAGCTAAACTCCTCAATTAGCCATCATGACAATACACTAATAACTTATTCACATTATATATGTTGTTTTCAGTTGGTTTGAAAATTATTTTCAAATTTCAAGGTTTGTAATTATTGAAAATGAAATTTCACCACTCGCTGCTTATAAAAAGTTACAATTTTCTACAATATGTTGAAGGATATATTTAAACTTTCCACATGGAAGAAATGCCCTTAAAAATTAAACGCTGTTAACAATTTTAAAATTTGAAATTAATTACAAGCTTAAATTTTGAATTAGTTTTCATCCAAGATAAATAATTTTTATGTTCTCACCCTAGTAATAAAATAGACTGTGGTTTTCAGTGGAACCTATCGATCCCTTGGAATGCACCAACAAGGCAGAAGTGACGTTACTCCCTCTAACCATCGAACCAGAAATGAGCGCAGGCGTTCATTTCCTCACAGATGAAGATTCCTCAAAGAGTGAAGAAAATTACGAAAAAAAGAAGTGGGATTTTCTGGAATATATGCCTCAGGGAGATGGTCAGTACCCTGGTTAGAACTACGAATCATTGATTCGAACTGACATTTTTTTTACACCTTTTCACTTTTTGTATACAATCTTAATTAACTTTTTCGTTAAAATACTTACTTTCAGGAAGCGTAGTTTGCAAGCGATGTGGGGAGGTTCTCGCGTCCAGAACACACTGGTACCGCCACAAATATAAAGTCCACGTGAATAATTTTGGAAACCCCTCGCCATTGTTCAAGTGTGAACACTGTAATGTCTTCTTCAAAAGCAGAAAAGGATACATGGGCCATTACTCCACCAGGCATGCTGAATCGGAATCAATTGAAAGCGTAGAACAAATTCAGGTAATAACAATAAGAGCATTCTAGGTCCAAGGTAAATAACTGAAAGCTTTACAACTGTTGAAAGTTTTTTGTTCTTCAGGTCAAAGAAGAACCGCTAGAAGCAAGCATTGTTTCAACGCCATCAGCATTAACGAATAATACTAGCGTCGTTAGGAAACGGTTCCCAGAAAAAACCGTAGACTGGGAGGAACAGAGGGTAAAAGAAGAAAAACTGGTGGCAGATATTATCAACAGAGTACGACGAGAATGCGAGGCGCAAGGTGCGGTTGTGTCTAGGAGAGGTTACAGTCGACGAACCACTTCCGTGATGAATGTTAATTCACAGGCCTGTTAATTTCTGATATTCACATTCTTTATGTAAAAACTAAAGTGCTTTCCAAAGCATTACTTAACCGAAGTTAAAGTTACATTTGTTGATTTTCTGGAAGAATCATCTTTTGCTTAATGGTTGTTGTATTCTATAGGGTTGTATTAAAGGAGCTGTCAATTAAGTTCCATGGCCAAGAATTTTCTAAGAAAGAATTTTCAATACTCGCCTCTATTGTGATGCTTTTGTTCCTCATAGCAGAGTGTCTTTAGTACTTTATGGGATATGGCGATAAGTGTTGACTCTTATACATAATCGACGATTGATTCAGTTGATTTGGGCCGTGTTTATGTTTAGATAAAGGTTTGAGCTAGCTTTGCAGCAGGGGCCAGTATCCCACCCATTACCCCTGAAATGCTAGTGGTACAGTTATGTGGTGTGGAAACTAGTTCTTAGGTAATTAAATGTCACTTTGTTGAAAAATGCAATAATGCAACATCCTGAAATTCTTACAATCGTAGAGTATGTCTACTTACCTTTATGAATATGCTAGCTCTTACTTAATCTGAATACAACAACTGAACATGGTTATAACGATTGTTGAACTAAAATTAGGTTTAGTGAAATAGTCTTCCTATTTCTCTTCCATTATAGGGCTAGTAATATGGTATCTTATTTGAATCATATGGATATCAGAGGAGACCCAGCAAAAGATTATTTTTTCCAGTGAATATAAGTGTGAAAGCTGTATATTTTCATTCAATTTGATGAAGAACGCAACTAATGTGCCAAACGATACAAGCCAAATTTACTCTTTGTACCATATTGTACATAAATCTTCATATTTCTATAATAACTTCATGTCGCATACTTCCATTAGATTAGCAATCGCACATGTAAAACGTGAACTTTAAAGTACAATATGCTCATAATATATTGTAAAAACCATATACGGGTTATAGATAGGAGGTAACACGATAAAATCTTTATTTTACCAATCTTAATATTCCAGATAATATTGAGGTAAGGAAATCTTTTTTACTATATAGGAGACGATGGCGATGGAAGGAATGTGAGAGGAGTAGGGATTGTTGTGTAAAAAGTATTGTAGATGTTCGGTCCATAGGTTTTAGCTAAATGCAACATTAAAATCATCAGCATATGCTCCAAAGACAGCTCACCCTGATGAAGGAAGAAGTCGAAAGATTTTATGAAGATGTCTTTCGGGCCATGAACCATACTAAGACTAAACATACAATTTTGGTCGAAGTTTCAATGCCAACATTGGAAGTAAAGAAGACAAAGTCGGAACTTCTCTGGGTACCACCTATTGGACAGAAAAAGCAAAGATCAAGCATGTTGATAGCATTTATGCTACGCAACGGACTGGATCTGATGAATTCCTTATTCCAAAAGTGCCCTGATAGAAGACGTGCTTGGGCAAGTTCTGATGGAAACTTCAAAAATGAAATTGACTTCATTATAATAGATGAATTAAAAAGTTTTCGACTGCAAGGGGTTATCGAATGGTGAAGGTAAAGACTGTACTAAACATCAGGAAGGAGAGGTTTAAAATGATCATGAAACGAGACACAAGGAAATGGCCAAAAATTGAAAATTTAGAAGGATAAAGGAATATGTTGTAAATGCAAATATACCGCATAAAGAACATCCCATTGAAGAGCTAAATGACAAAATCGCATCTGTGATAAAGGAGGCGGTAAATAAATGCGGATCAAAGCGAAAGTCAAACACTATCAAATGAACTGATCACACTCTGAAGAATATTGGAAATGAGACAAGGAAGTATAAATAAAAATGAAAAAATACGCGAAATCAAGCTGCTAATAGACTATAAAAGAAAAGCCTAAGAGTTATGAGAAGAGAGATGACCATCCGAAAGAATGATATTCAGAAGCTTCAAGATGCTTACGGAAATGTAATCACAAATAAGCAAGAAGCCATTCAGATCACTGCAACACTAAGAACTTGGCTGGTGATACACAAATTGTAAAGGATTAAGCTAAGAATCAGAAGATATACCTGATATACTCATTTGTGCACTAACCGAAATGACGAACAGTAAATGCTCAGGCGAATATGTGGTCGTAATTGAAGCAATAAAAGAGGGAGGTTTATCAGTGATACAAGCATTGAAAATTTTATTTAATGGTCGCCTTTGAGGTATAGTAATCACATCCAAAAAGAGCCATGTAATAGTTATAATAATACACAGAACAGTCCTGGCTACCTACCGACCATAGCCTTCTCTCTCATATATACAAGTTGCTCACTAAGGTACTGACAAAATGTCTTACGTCTAACTTTGATTTATACGAACCAAGGGGACACGTCGAATTTAGATCTGAGTTTGGCACAAATCCACTAAAGCCCTGATCAAAAATGCATGGAATATAACAAACCATTGATCTTGATATTCGTCGATTATGAAAAGGCGTTTGACTCCGTGGATCAACATAAACTTCTTGAGGTTATGGCTGAGTGCCATAAACATTAACTTGTCAGTTTATGCCGATGTGATAATCCGA
>MU187122.1:22145-36112 GCA_016904865.1 Pissodes strobi
GTGCCATAAACATTAACTTGTCAGTTTATGCCGATGTGATAATCCGATTAAAATGGAAGTGGGCTAGCCAGGTTGCGAGACAAATGGACAGCCCATAGGCGGATAAAACTGATCCTGAAGATCCAAATGAAAAAATCGTAACTGTGTAAAGAAGGTGGTAAATAAATTCGGGTCAAAGAGAAAGTCAAACAATATCAAATTAAGTGACCACATGAAACAATTCATGTAACATGGCAGATAGTTGGAAAGTAAACACTATAAAGAATATTGCAAGTTAAACGAGGAAGTATCTAAATAAATAATGACAGATTCGCGGATCTTCATTACGAAAAAGACCAGCGAGGCAATAGAGCAAAAGAAAAGCCTACAAGCTGAGGAGAGTGATGACGATCGGAAAGAATAATATTCAGAAACTTCAAGATGCTGACGGAAATGTTATCACAATCAAGCAAGACATTACTGAGATCGTTGAATACTTTCATAAACATCACCATCAAAACATTAACAGCATAGCTGGTGATACGCAAATTATGGGAGTATTAAACCGAGAATCAGAAGATACGCCTGATGAGATCATGGATGCATTAAGCGAAATGAAGAACAATAAATCCTCAGGCGAAGACGAAATCGTAATTGAAGCAATAAAGGAAGGTGATACAAGCACTGCAAATATTATTTAATGGTTGCCACTCAGAAGGAGTAAGCCCAAGAAAATAAATTCATAAGAAACGAGATCTGGCCAATTGCCGACGTATTAGCTTTCAAAGATACTGACGAAACGCCTTACATCTAAAATTGAATTATACTAACCACGGGAACAGACTTGAGTTAGATTTGGTTTTGACACAAATAACCACCTTCTAGTCATTAAAGCCCTGATCAAAAATGCATGGAATATAATAAACAAGCTATTAATCTTAATAATCGTTGACAGGCGTTTGACTCTGTGGACCAACAAAAACTTCTTGAGGCTCTAGCTCATGCAACATATTCTATAACACTACACGAAGATACCAGTCAGTCTAATATTGAAAGAGTGGCACGCCAAGGCTACACCATGTTCCCGAAATTATTCATAACGCTCTTAGAATACATGTGCAAATTAATTGAATGGGATCAAATGGGAATATACATTAACGGTAAGAAATTTAACCATCTACGTTTCGTCGATGACATCGTTTTGATAACGAGTCGTTATGAAGCTAAGTAGGTTGAAGACTGTCTCCAGTGAAATCGGCTTAAACATTAATTTTTCCAAGAATCAATTTATGACTAGTCTAGTTTTGGCAATGTTGTTTCAGCTGGTGGTGTACAAATGGAATAATATGGTGGCGGGAGCCTTGCCATGCAGGACATTTAAGGTAGAGTGCGATGAAAACATTTCAGAGAACATACTTACTTTTTCTTGGCTGTAGTCGCTTCGGATAAAAAGGCATATTCCGAACTTATGTTTAAGTCGGGAGTGTATGTCGTAACGTATTGCTGTTGTAGAACATACTTGCATATCTGTAAGGGCTACTATGTTTGGTCGATTTGTTTGTAGATGTTGGTTTACCGAATTAATGTTGGTATTTAGGCCTCTTATGTTGCAGAAATCTATTCTAAATTGATTCGGTCTCCTTGCTGCCTGTGAAACTTTGCATGAGTGGCCCCCAGGGCCAGCCGGCGCCCGGATATCCGAATGGCCGGGGAGTTTACCTCCGGAATGTCCATATATTCCTACTATGAAACCCGGAATCACGACCAGCGCGGAAGCGGAACGTTATTCGGAAAAACTCCTTAGCGCTTCCCAGTTCTGGTGGGGTGGTCATTCACCGGACGATGCGAGTAGGCTTATGCATCTACCATTTAGTAAATGAAGAGTGAAGGCTGTGTCCATGTACGAAATGTACTAAATGAAAAACTTTTGTATTCCATGCAAAAATTAATTTTTGCATGGAACACAAAAGTTTTTCTTTTAGTCTACCATTTAGGGCCGCTTCCACTGGAAACATCGGCCGCAAAGTTATTTCTTTGGTGGTTCCTATTTTAGAAAGGGTGAGAAAGGGAATTCTGGTCACTCCCCGGTGATTAGCTCCAGACTTTGCACTTTGGCGTTCTCCAGCCTGGAGGAGGACGATGGGATTTGATGGGCCACTTGTGCCTATATGCTTCAAAAAGAAAGTGTACAACCAACGCTAACAAAAAAATAACAATCCATAACATTCGGATATCACATAGAGCAATGGAAGGGTCAATGCTGGGGCTGGACCATCGGGATAGATTATCAAGTGACATCGTAAGACAAAGAGCAGGAGTGAACGATGTAGTCGATGTGATAAGCCAATTAAAATGGAAGTGGGCTAGTTACGTTGTGAGACAAGTGGACAGTCCATAGATAAACAAAACTGATCCTGGAGTGAAAACCGAGACATGATGCCTTTAGGAATCGAGGCAGATATCCTACAAGGTGGATGCAGACAGCTCAAGTTCGTGATAGATGGAAGGAATTAAGGGAGGCCTATATTCAGCAATGAACTTGACAGGGTGAAGGATGATGATACAATACAATACAGTATAATACTATGTTAATACTTAATGTTCTTTAGCCTTACATATTATAGTAGGTACCTTAAGGTTTCTATTTTCACTTTTAGAAGATGTTCATACGCTTTAGGCTTTGAGTATGAGGATAAGATTTCTAGAGAAGTTTAGATACAGTGCAAATGATAGGTTTTTCATCACTTGACAAAATTTCTGAAGGTGGCTTTTAAGGAATCTGATGTGTAAGTAATAAGTATTCATAATCTTCTCGTTCTGGATAATCTGTGATAATAGGAGCGATATAGATCGAGTCCATTTTTTTTTAAATCTAATTTACCATCAAACGCTCAAGATCGATTGAAAAAGTAGAACCAAGATGGTTCAAGCTTTTCTTTGAACCAATTATTCCCTAATTTCGACATTTTGCTCGCCACTCGCCGCCAACCACGCGATATCACTAGTTTTGACAACTTTTAGTGCTTCCTTCAAATCTGCTTCACTGCAACTATGCAGAAAAGATTTTTCTTTTATATTACCCCACCGAAATAACAAAGCATGCTTGATACGCATAATGTGGGCAGGAAAAATTGAAGAAGAAATCATATTTTCCCCCAATCCTGCGAATACTTCAACAATCAAGGTTGATCTATTATTTTTTGCCAAAAATCCATTAAAGCCTTTTCTCTATATTTTGATATGGTGCTGTGTAGAATGAAGATCAGTCAAGTCGGCATAAACAATAACTTTTTCGAGACTCAGTTTATGACTAATCTAGATGGAACAGGCGTGCTCAGGACACGAAAAATAATTGGCCGTGATAATCAGACGTGCGAGATCCAAAGAGGGGTAGGACTGACTTGTGCTTCAAAAACAAAGTGTACAACCAACGCATCCTACCAGTACTTACGTATTGTGCTGAAACACTTATACTAACAAAGAAAACAATCCATAAAATTTGGGTATCACAAAAAGAGCAATGGAAATGTCAATGCTGGGTCTGGCCCTTTTGTCAATGCTGAGTCTGGCCTTTTGGGATAGGGGTGGCAAGCGACGTCATAAGAAAGAGCAGGAGTGACCGATGTAGTCGATGTAATAAGCCGATTGAAATGGAAATAGTTGCAAATGAACAGCCCATAGACGGATAAAACTGATCCTGAAGTGAGGAACGAGACATGATGCCCTCAGGAACAGAGGTAGATCTCCAACAAGGTGGCTGCAGATAGCTCAAGAGAATGCCAGGGAGAAGGAATTAAGAGAGGCCTATGTTTAGCTATGGACAGGCTGAATGATGATGATGATGATGATGATGAACGTAAAATAATTACAATTCTCTTTCTTCTTGGTGACTTTCGGGCGTCTCATTTCAAGACGATGATACGTTTTTGTTTAGCCTTATATAATACTTATGGGTCTCCATTTTCACGTTTATAAGATGTTCATATGCTTTAGGCTTTAAGTATAAGAATAATAATTCCAGAAAAATTCAGCTACAGCGCAAATCACAGGTTTTCCTTCATTGACGTAATTTATGGAGGTGGCATTTGAGGAATCTGATGTATGGGTAATAAGTATTCATAATCTTCATGTTCTGTATAATCTGTGATAATAGAAACGTTACAGATAGAGTCCATATTTTTCTTCTAACACAAACGCTCAAGGTTGATTGAAAAGTAGAATCAAGAGGGTCCAAGCTTTTCTTTGAATCAATTATTCATTTTTTGCTCACCACTCTGGGCCAACCACTTACTATCACTAGTTTTCACAATATTTAGAACTTCCTTTAAATCTGCTTCACTCCAGCTAAGCAGAAAATACTTTTCTTTCATATTACCCTATCCTATCTACCGAAAATAACATAGTATCAGAGACAAGAGAGAGACGCGCAACTCAATGTTAATAAATGATTCGAGAAAGAGAAAGCTGCCTTGCCTACTTTGTCTGTCTTCAGGGCAGGTGAACGTAGATGGCGCACGAGGCGTACGCTCTCATTTGCCCGCCAAATTCAAATTAAGCATCTTTTCTTTTTTTGTCCATTTCTTCAAAATTTGGAGGATCTTGACAGAAATTTAATTAAATTGCAGCAATGCTACTTTCGATTATTATTTCTGGGTAATTTTTCTTTAAGAAATGAAAGTAATGACAATCGAAAGTGGCATCAACTGAATTATAAATTAAAAAGTATAAGGACAAAGACGTTGCAGATTTACACTTCAACACAATCCATTTCACTATTATCTTAAATTGTCTATTAAAAAGCACAAATTAAATAATATACAGTGTAATCACAAATAAAAGTCAATAATTTACGTAAACAGCAAAACCAAAACAAAGCGGCCATTACAAAAATACCAAACCTGGCACCTGGCTCGTCATCGGCGGCGTCGTTCTGGTGCACCACTTACGTTCACCTGCCTAGATGAATGACAAGGAAATAAGTATAGGAAGTTACGTGTAACAAAAAGAGATAAGAACCCTGGATAAATTTACAGGGCCAGTTACCAGTCTGTTCCTTGTCTCTGATAGTATGTAATTTTATACTATTCAGGAGATCACACTTATCTTATATACTTGATATGCGTTGTTTGGGATGGATAAAGATTAGTTTAAGCAAAAAATAAAAATTTTCGAAAGACTCTTTATTAACAATCAATGGTAAAATATATAGGTAGGACACCTGTGAGTTCTTCAACAATCAAGTTTGATCTATTATTTTTTGCTAAAAATCCATTAAAGCCTCCTCTCTATACTCTGATATGGTGGATCTGAGACGATCGTTATTAAAATTGTTCGTTTACATGCTACTATGTAATACTCAATGTATATGTTAACATTTAAAGTAGCTCAATATAATATGATAAGATTTAACTATATATTTATGGACTCAACTGATTTTGTTTACATATGGAGTTGGAAATATATTTATGTAGATATATTGGAAACTTGGTGCCAAAATTTTTGCCAAAATTGTAAAAATGTGTAAATTTGAAAATAAATATATTTTTGTTGTAAATAAGTGATAAGTTCTAGATATTTGTCTGTAGTAACGTAAGCTCATATTATATACTTCCACATATTTGAATTTGTTTTCCGAATTATTTGCTCAAAGTTTGTTCATCGTAGATTATTATATTGCTTTCACATATTTGAAATCATTTTGTTATGTTGAAGTTATACTGTTATAGTACATATCTTAGAATGTCCTAGATATAGCAAATTCATCAACGGCTCATAATTTAAATGCAAATTTACTTATTAATAGAAGAAAAGTGATAAATAATTGTATTATTATATTTACAACTTCGTTCTAAGACAACATAGATTATTTATGGTTTCATGTTTTCGATTATGCAGGATGGATCATACTTAAGGCCCATTTATAAATTCGTGAAGTTCGCAATGTTTAGGTTGAAAAGTTCGTAGTTGGTGAGGTTAGAGTTCGAAGTTCACAGCTCATTTTTTGGCATTTATATACAACAACAAAAAGTTGGGAAAGTTCACATTTGATTGGTTAAAAAATGCCGATATGAGCCCGTCGAATGCCAAATCAGCACCTTCTCACCAACTAACTGAGTTTATAAATTGAACTGGATGGATTTATTAGTTTATCTTGAACTAAAATTTCAACTGCCAACTGAACCTTAACGTTTTGAACTTTTGTAGTGAGGCTGCGGATATTGATATAATATCGGATGCATGAAAATCCAACTTAAAAAAACGAATGACCAGAATAATTAAAAATCAATCAAATCGAAATACTATATTATCGCTAATATAGCCCATTTTTAGATGAACAGCAGATAATCCTAACGCTATAATGAAAGTTTTAGGAAATGGCGTAAAACTTAACCATGCCTTGACTTAGGATATCTTTACGTTATGTGATGGGTGCACCATCGAGTACCAATGATATGAAAATTGCTCCATGAACAAATTTACCTAGACACCATGGGCAACAACCCCTATTTCTCCACCTAGTAGTCAAGTAACTTCCTTCCACTTTTCTGTACTCAAATGTAACTTTAGTTATAACGCAATGAGCGTAGGCTAAGCTACTTTCAGTTTTCTAATACTGATTAAGATTTCGAATTTAAGCACACAACTTAAAGGTAGCATTTTTATATTAAATCGGTGATTGATCCAAATATGTTCAGTCAATTTCTGTTATGACCTAATTATTTAAATATTCACCAGACAAATAAAATCTGACATAATATGAAGATACTAATTAACATTATTAACATTATCCCGCTGTGATTTACTTTTTTAGATGACTCTCCCCCAAGCTTATGATGGTGCTATTGTTGTATGATAAAACAGTAAAATAAATTCTACATGTCCTAATAAATGAATTACAGATTGGCACTAGCTCCACTATCATAATGAGAGCTTCAGATAAATATGAAGCATTCACATCAATTATGTTTCTATAAATACAGGTACCCTACTTATTATGAATTACAGCTAAACCTACTCTCTAGGTCTTAATGCTAATCCGTATCCTGCAATCCAAGCTTTCCTAGATTTTTGTATACTTTCTCTCACGACGACTGACGAATTTTTAACAGAGTATCATGTAGTACTTTTCCGAGCCCGACGAAATGATTTTTCTTAATTACTTATTTAATTTCCACGGGTCTCTAGTGCACAGAGACACTTTTCACGAGTTAGTGTTTAACCATTTGGACAGAGTAACATTATTGAAAGATAATTTTTTGCTAAATTTCCCGAGTTCCCATACGTTTTTGGGCAGAGTAACGTTCTAAGTCGCGTGAAGATTATTTTCTGACTAACTATTTCCCAAAGAATTTTTAGCTTTTATACCATCTTTCACAACTTGTTTTCTCCTGGAAAAATCTGGAATTAGCACCTGCAGCTATTAAAATTAATTTTTACTAAGAACGCTTAAAATTCCTAAGTCGCCGAATATTTTAATATGGCAATTAGCGTTTTAACATGTTTTGAATAATTAAAATTGGTTTACATGATTTTTGCATTCAGATCCAGGGTCTTTGCTAGGTGAATATTCTTAATAGAAACGCCCCGGGCCGAGGTTTTCATTTTAGAGCAGTGTTGGGGAACCTGTTTGCGAAGCGTCCAACCAGTGGGTGACATTTCTTCTAGTTAGTTCATCCAGTTTCTCGTTATAATGCACTCGAAAATAAATAATTAAAATTCTGCTGCACTTCGACTCTTATTCCGGTTCTGGTGAAGTTAAAGCACATTGCCGTAAGTAAGTTGTTTTATTTTAATAAGACATATGATAGGTGCTATTGTTGTATGTAAATTTTCCTACATTTTTCTTAAGCAAAATATTTTAACTTTAGATACGGTGCGGGCATTATTTCTTGAAACTTGAATTTCAATTCAAATTTTGTTTCTACAATAAAATTATTATTTTATTTGAATGTTCTCTCTTGGCGATCTGATACAAACCGTAGTAATTTTTTTAATTACTTTAAAATAATTATGAAATAATTTGTTAAAATAATTTAATTAGATTCGGTTACTCAATTTGTTAAAATAATTCGGTGACTAATGAGACAGTGTACGCACGACTCGTGGGCTAAGCCCCAATGTTATGGCCACCGCTCTTCTCAGGTGCCAGAATATTGCCACCAACCTTTTAACTGTATTTTCGACCTGAGTTCTCCAAAAATGTTATTAGAACTCCAGGTACTTCACCTCACTCAGTCCCATCTAACTTTTTCTTAATTTATTTATTTATCTTTGTATATTCTGACGTTCCTCGCTTTATACTTCTTTGTTTGCTTTTAATATCTCTAGTCTTCTTTCTTTCTGGTGATGCAGACCTTTTGTGTCGCTGTTTTAATACCATTTCAATGGAAAATCTGTGATAATAGAATCGGCATTGTTTTCGGACACATAAATGTTTCTCATCAGAAGTTGCTAAAGGCGAGAATGTCATCATGAAGCACATGAGTATTAGATATCGAGGAAAGATGGTTTGACAATATGTTTTGTGGCAAATTAGCTAATTTGTATAAATTTGTATTTTGGAAACATATACATGATGACTAAACGCTATTCTTTGAGAAAAATGTTAATTTTGGCAAAAGGCACCTAACTATGTGGATAAGAGACAAAACAACGTGATTTTCAATGGAGCATCCTATATATTCATAGGTAATTGAATTTACTGAAAATTCTAAGCATCCCATATTTAAATTCAATTGCTTTTAGCTTAGGGACTATAAAATACTGATATTTTGAGAACCGGTAGACTCTTGACATAACACGAAGTGATATTCACTTTTCTATCGTAATTCCCGGTTTGACAGGAAAACTTGCTGTTATCCCCAACTAGAGGTTGACGCCTAAAGACAGATTATTATCTAAACTCTTAATTGTCTACTCCCAAGGTAAAATTCACCACGCGAGCTGATCCTCCCGGAGGAGGTAACTTACCTTAGCCACCCCTCTAAATCCGCCACTGCCTGGAAAACGAGGATATAATAGAGATGTATTGTATTCTTCAAATACGCGATTGTTTTCATCGAGTGCATATCGATAGGTTTACATCCCTATTACACCTTTTCTTCCCAGGTGCTTCAGTGACTCGAGAATAAGGATCTAGTTCAAAAATGATACTTTTTTACTAAAATAGACATTCGTGAAGCAAACTGAGACATTTGATTTAAATACTTACAGTTCAGTTAGTACTAAAATAAATTAAAATGGTTTCTAATGTGAATTTAATAAATGCTTGCATCATCCTATATCCTGTATAATCGACCATGTTTCGACATACAGGGTGTTACAGAATGTTGTGAGGAAATTTTAAGGACAGATTCTTCATCTAAAAATATGAAAAAAAGTTCATATAAACATGGGTCCGAAAATGCTCCGTTTCCGTGATACGGGGTGTTTACATTTTTCCATCTTTAATAGTTTATTTTATATTTATCGAAAACCCCTTGAGATATTGATATGAGTTTTGGTGCATGCAAATGTATCATTACAGGTCACATTTACATGTACATCATTGTTTTCTAAAGCACTTACATCAGTGGCGTTCGTGCCGGCAAGTCTCTATGTTTTGCGAAAAAAACTGTGCGCCACTGGTTTTTTAAAAAATTAGGATGGCTTTCTTAAAGCCACATGAATTTTACTGAAAAAGGGCCTCTTGGACTTTTTCCTTCTGATACACCGTTTTCAAAATAAAAATTATTTTATTAAGCAGTGCAATAATAAGTCCGATGACTTATTATTGTACTGCTTTAATAAACGAATTTTTATTTTGAAAACGGTGTATCAGAAGGAAAAAGTCCAAGAGGCCCTTTTTCAGTAAAATTCATGTGGCTTTAAGAAAGCCATCCTAATTTTTTAAAAAACCAGTGGCGCACAGTTTTTTTCGCAAAACATAGAGACTTGCCAACTAAAACACCCTGTCTCATGAAAACGGAGCATTTCCGGACCCATGTTTATATGAACTTTTTTTCATATTTTTCGATGAAGAATCTGTCCTTAACTTTTCCTCACAACATTCTGTAACACTCTGTATATGAAGTAAAATTAGTTCTTCAAATAATATAAGTTCTATTACCGCGTTTTTAAAGCGAAACTGATTTTCCTAGACTATTTAGACGCTAAGTAACTATTAATTTAGTCTTAATTGCCTATTCCTATACAATGCATTATTTTGTATTTCATTGTAAATATAATTAAAATATCGGTGAATCCAGTGAGTGATATTAGGTTAATATTAAGTACGTTAATGGTTTTTAGCAAAGAAATCAATTTCCTTAAAATACGCAAAACGTGGGATATAAATCTTAGGGCTTCATAAGTTGTTTTCTCTAAATATAACGAGATTATGTTCAGCGCCAGATTTCTTTGAGATTGTTCTTGGAAATCTTAACAATCTGCCCTTTTGATATTTTGGTGGAAGCAAACTGTTTTGGACCTTCTTGGCGTGGTTTCTGGAATGCTTATAATGAGTGCAGCATGGGAAACATTATTTCCACTGTTAACCAAGGCGGCAATTTGAGCAACCTACTCAGGACTAATTTGTGTTAATTTAAAATTAACAGCTTTTTATTTAACCCAAACCAGCCTAAACTAATCGCGAGTTTAATACGAATAAGGGATATGACTATATACGCAGAGACACTTTTCGGGAGTTGGTCAACACTGCAGTTACCAAGCGTGAATTTTTTTATCTGATCCCATAGAGAGTAACGTGCTATCGCCCGTGAAGAATCTTTTCGACTAACTTTTACCAGACCCCATATTTTTGGGCAGCGTATCATGCTATTGCGCGTGAAGAATCTTTTTCGACTAAATATTTTCCAAAGATTTTTTGCTTTTATACCATCTTAATATCCATCGATAATAATTTTCATGAGATCAGACAACCCTTTCAGAAGATATTAAACACTCGTCACTGTTTTTGTATATTTTCTTAAATTTTATATCTGCGTTTTTATAGCTTTACCTTTATATTACGTTTTATTTCTTCTTGATGATATTTCCATTTTTTTGATATAATGGATATATTTTTGTCGGAGCTAATCTGAATAGGTCTTACTATTACTGGGGAGTCTATAATGATTCCCTTACCCTAGGAGAATATAGGGAGCTTACACTCTTGTTTCGTACAATCAGCCTGTCGATTATCGACATTACAAATAATTACTTGATAAAGAAATTGATTTCTTTTATTTATATGTGAGTATTGTAGGTAATAATATTACCAGTTAAAATAATAATGCAAGAATAGGACTTATTCCATCTTTGTTTATGAACGTATAATTATCTACATTGAACTTGAAGGTTTGAACAAGCTGATATAAAATGATCCTAATAAGAATGTCAAAACACTATTGCATTGTTGTTTTTAGTAAAAGAAATGTGTATACTAAATATTTTTTAAATAGAATATACTCATTAACTGAAGTCTATCGTCTCTAAAATAAAATCATACAATAATTAATTAAGAGTTTTATTTTGAAAAGGTTACCATCGGAAACGTCTTGAATACCCAAACTAACCCAGACATCAGGCGAATCTGGTAATCCCTAGTCACATCTAGAGGACATTAATAGCAAATGTCATGTGATATCGTAGGGCTTCTCAAGAGGTTGGGCAGATGGATGGATCAATCATGCAAAATAATTTTAAAATTTCTAGGATTACCTAAAATCGATTTTATTTTTTTAAGATGATAAATACTGCCCTGAGACGGCTCACACTATGCGTACCTGACGCGGTTCAAGGGATCAATCATGCAAAATAGATTTAAAATTTCTAGGATTACTCAAAATCGATTTAATTTTCTTAAGTTGATAAATATTGCTCCGAGAGGGTTGAAACAGTTTAAGCTGGCCGTAGGTGATGTGGTTGAAGGTATCAGTCAAGTAAAATTATTTTAAAATTTATAATATTACTCAAAATGGATTTAGTTTTTTTAGGTTGATAAATACTACTCTGAGAGGGTTAAAATGGTTCAGGCCGGCTGTAGGTGATGCGGTTGAAGGGACCAATCAAGCAAAATAATTTTAAAATTTCTCGGATTACTCAAAATCGATTTAATTTTTTTTAAGTTGATAAATACTGCTCTGAGAGGTTTAAAGCGGTTCAAGCCGGCCGTAGGTAATGTGGTTGAAGGGATCGTTGAAGGGATCAATCAAGCAAAATTATTTTAAAATTTGTAATATTACTCAAAATGGATTTAATTTTTTTAGGTTGATAAATACTGCTCTGAGAGGGTTAAAAGAGTTCAGGCCGGCCGTAGGTGATGCAGTTGAAGGGATCAATCAAGCAAAATAATTTAAAAAATTCTAGGCTTACTCAAAATCTTTTCCTTCTTTATAAGTTGATAAATACTGCTCTGAGATGGTTAAAATGGTTCAAGCCTTCCGTAGGTGATGCACTGATAAAAGAGATTACTTAATTTGAATAAAAATGGAGCTTGCGAAACAAATGTTTATTTAAAAATTCGTCAATATTTATTTGTTTTCATGTCGGAACTTTTACTGCGACTAAACAAATAATTATTTAAGTGGAATGAATGGGATTTTGAAGAAACGACATAAGATATTTGATTGTAGTAATTTTTTTAATACCAGCAGCAACAATTTTGAATCAGATGCGTTATTTATTTGGTTTAAACAACTGTTTTTTTACATAGCCACCCGCTGCTTTTAAACAAATTAATGATTTATTTGGTTATAACATTTTTTTTTTATATAACTTGCTGCAGTTTTTAAACAAATACATGACTTATTTGGTTGAAATGTTTTTTGCTTAATATGAATATCCATGTTATATGATTTAAATAGACATTTATTAGCTCTGAACAAATCTTGTTTAAGTAGAAAACCTCATTGGTTTACTGAAATATTTAAAGTAATCGTTTAAAGGAAAAATTTAATTATATTTAACAAATTAATTTGTTTGGATCTTCCTGATTACTATTATAGGTGTTCAGGAAGCGTGGCTTTGTTTTTTTTTATAATAATGACGTGAAATTTAAAAATTTATTGAAATATTTTTTTGTGCAGATTATTCAAATTTCTCTTCATTATCATTATAAAAAAAAAACAAAGCCAGCGTGCTCCCTGATAGAATGTCCTGTATGTATAGACTTAATAAGACATAATTTCTATAACATTTTAACGGGTTATATTTTCTATCGCTTTGATAAGAATATAAGAATGAGTCAATTAAGTATGCAAAAAAGTATACACAAATAATTTTTGCATTAATTTATTTAAAGAAAAAAACAAGGTATATATATCTACAATGAGACAATAAAGAGAATGCAACAGGGTTTAAATTTTTTTTTTCTATTTTTTTTGTATAAAAAATAGTCTACTTATAGTACTTTAACAAAAAATAAGAAACAAAAATAATAGGCTATAGTTGTTATATAGGCATATAACAACACATAAAAAATCCTCTTGTCAAAGAACAAAATAAAAAATATGTATTCTACTTAGCAAACTGCTTGGGCAGTTGTACTAATAGGTACCTATGAGTATTATACCAAAAAGTTATACATATAACAAAAAATAAAAACCTTTTCAAGAAACAACATTAATATAGTTAAATTCTACCAACTAAACTGATAACCTAAAATGTTCTACCTCGTCCATTTATATGGGTTATGGTATGCATGGAACACAAAACACTGATGATGACAAAATACCAGTATATCGTTGACTGCGGGCAATATTGGTAAACGTTACCAACCTTGGACTGCGGGCACTACGCGGTTTTTTACATTTAAAAACGATTGAAGCCGGGTGGTACGACGACTATACGACAAAATGTGACGAATCATAGACAGTTAGACAGAGCACTGCGCGGAAGAACAACCGGGGCGCGAATTAAAACCAAGGCATTTCGAGTCACACATTGGTTGTTCTAAGCAAAGTATCTTTGTTCTAAGTAAATATTTATTTTAAAGCAATAAAAAAACT
>MU187122.1:76112-101445 GCA_016904865.1 Pissodes strobi
GTAAAAAGCTGTTTAAAGAATATTAAATAAGGGAAACGTGCTTCCGTAAAACATCCCATAAATTGTCAAAAGCTTAAAATCTAAATGTAGAATTAATCAACAGAAAAAACAAAAGCTTAGAGCAAATAAAAATAAATAACATTTATACTTACAAAGGCTCTATAAAAAAAAAAACAGGATAAAAATTATCATTTCTTTTTCCCAACACCTACATATTAAACATTTAAAAACCATTTAACTTAAAATATATGATATAAACTTGTGCGGTACGCGGCCGAAAAAAATTGTTATAGGTTATTGTCTCCCAGTCTGTGCAGTCAATATTAAATAAAACTTCTTTTTCGAAACATTATACTACCCTATACTACAGAACTGATGTTATTTTGTGTTAAACATAAAGTTTATGAACTAACCTAATATAGATACTAGGAGGCTTTTTTGAAGAAAAAATCGTTTTTCCGCCCTAAATAATATTTGAATCATCCATCACAAGTTATCCTGATAACAAACGTTAGTAAGCTTCATGTTATGAATTCATTCTGTGTTACCAATGGTTTTTAGAGACCACGTTATATAAATAATTTCCCTTAGAATAATGAACAAGGATGTACAAAGCTTTTCAAGCCTTCCGATTAACAATAATTAACTTTGATAATTTTACATTAAAGGATAAGGTTAAACTTCTTTTCAAGATTAACAAAATAGTGTATATTTCAAGTGAATTTTCCACCGGCTTTGCAGTGAAATAAAGATCTAGCAAACTACCTAAACTACTTAGACCTTCATAAGGTTATTTTTAACCGAGCTTTGCTTGGTTAATCACATTGTCTAAACTACGCCTACTGTTGTACTTTTTATAATTATTGAATTTTACTTGATTATTAAACTCCATATTAGAGCAAGTAGTAGTTCCGACGCCGGCCATGTTTTGGCGAATTAATTTGATATGAATATTTCTAAAATCGGGGAAGTACCGAATGTCTTAGCAATTAAAAAACCCAATTGGTCCTTTTTGCTGTTATTTTTCGCTACCCCGAATTAGAGTGATTTGTGCCAAATAATCACTTCAGAGCAATGCGTGAAAACACGAAGCATTGAAAAATGCTTCCCGTCCCCTTAGTTCCAAACTACTTCCCACCACTTTGGCCTAACCTCGAAACTATAGCACCAAGTTCGAAATTCGAAATCAATTCCTTTCTTCAACTATATCGTGGGGAAGTACCCCATCGAGGCGGGAGGAAATATCACGTCACTGACCACATCCTTGGGCATGAAACAATCATGCACCGTTTTCATATGGTTCTTCATCTTATCAGGCCGGGAGAATTCCTTCGAGCATACAGGACAGGGAAACACTTTTCTTTGTTGCCCCTCGTGATACAAAAAGGCGTGCCTCTGGAAACTGTATTTGTTTTTGAAGGTCTTTGTGACATCCATTTTGGCGCACTCTGTGCACTGATATATACCCTCGTTTATCGACGCGTATCGGAACAAGTTTAGTCCCCTTACGGACATTTCTGTAAGTTGCTCCGCCGGATCTTGGCTCTGTGACGTGGCCCTGCGCCTGATCCGCCTCTGCTTGGCTGGTTTATTCGCTGGTGCGCTCATGGCGTTGGTACTTGTTGAGGGGGTACTCATGTTGTTGTTATTGTTGAGTACGTTCTCCGGAGTACTTATCCGGCTTGATTCAGGCGTGACGTTATTGCTTGTCGACTCGGAGTTAGCATCGAAATTTTCTGTCACTTCGACTTTGGGCGTCATTAGCTGCTGGTGTGTCATGTTTTGAATATCTGTGAAAGAAAAAATAGACGAATTAAAGGAAATACTAAAAAAAATCAGCAAAATAATATCTTAAATAGCATGACTGTTTCTTCTGAATTCGGGTGTGTCACTTAAGAAAACAAGCAATTTTTACTTTTAACATATTCTCTAAATCTAAGATTATTTTGAAAGGCAACGGATTTTGAACTTTAATTAATAATAACATTTTATGACACTATGATTTACTCATCATCATTAAAAAACATCAGAATTTAAAAATGGAATGTAAAATTTATACCAAATAAATCATGCCTTTGAGTTGAAAATACAGTAGAAACAGCCACTACAGCACTCAAACATAAGATAAAAACTAATTATTAAAATAAGGTAAAAAAGAAACAAAATAAAAAGTAAAAGATAAATCAGCTTTATTTGCTTAAAAATAGGAAATCGAATATATCTACTTTATACTGTTAAAAAGGTAACTAATGAGTAAGAACAAATAAATTAAAAACTAACCAAAATTTAAGTAAGAACTCCCAAAAGAAATAACAAATAAAATTTATAGGCTTAAAACAATAATAACGTATTGCAACTGATTACACAGATATAGTAATATTACCTTAAATATCTTCAGTCCATTGTGTTGGCTTATAGGGCAAGAAATTAAATTATTTAATCGTACATACGAAGACAATATATAGGAAATATTGCCATGAATAAAATCAAAAATATATAATAAACTATAATAAACATATCAACTACGTGAAATAACAATGGTATAGTAACTTACGTTATACCTATAAAATAATACAGTTCGAAGATCTAATAGCTATGTAATAAATTTTGTGTTGAATATATTTGGTCAAAATAAGAATTTTATTTGCGAAAAGTGACTTATTTAGAGACAAATATTGTGAGGAGTGAAAATATTGCGATTTTGGCAAAGTATCACTTCCAATAACCCATTAAATAATTGAAAACCATTGAAATGTATATATTATATTTAAAGATTGACTTAAGCACGGGAACTAGGGGCAAGAGATGGTAAACTTAAAACCATCTACCATTTGTAATTGGTCAATTTTAAAACTAACCTTTAGTAGGTACATCAACTTGGGGCAAGATGGAGCATAATTCATGATACATTTTGCCCCAAATGGTAAATGACATGACGTACCACATTTATTGGTATAATTTTAGATCCAATCAAATATATTTCAATAAAAAAAAACTTATAGGAATATTTTTTGCAGCATAATTGTCGTAAAAGAAAAACAACAAGAGGAATAGGGGCAAAATACAGCATGAAGACAGCGGTTGAAAAAATACTGACCAGAGAAATGGGTAACCGCAAAGTTGCACTGGACGATGCAATATCAAAAACCACATTAGAGAGGCATGCCAAGGCAATTAGGACCAATGATGAAATTAAATTAGCCTTCCCGTTAGGACTGAATTAACCCTTTCGACCTTACCGGTATCACCAGTATACCACCTTTACTAAAATCATACCGATGCTCCTTAGTGGCTATAAGGCCATACCACCCTACGAAAGTAAGCATAGCCTAGTGGCAATTTGGACTTGGTACTTGATGAGCTTGATAATTTGGATGTTCTGCCCGATACGATAATGAACAAATAGGTAAGATTATTTTTTGATATTTAGGTACATATATTTATTTTAATTATTCTTTATGTCCTAGTCGATACTCATCCCGAATATAACAATACCGAATTGAGCCAAGATAGTGTCGAAGATGATAATATTCCGCTTGCCGACCCTTCTAGAGAAGTTTCTATCGAGGAATCAATGATTTTTTCAAGAGAAGGTTGTCTACGCATCGATACATGCCCAATAAGTGAATAAAACGAGGGTACGTCTGGGTTCGAGCTTCAAAATGTGTCATCTCATCAGCCTATACTGTCCACTGCTGAACAAAGCATCTCTCAAATTTTGCTATTGTTTCCGGTCCTGTGCCATCAGCATCCAGTTTCCAGCGAGTCTCCTTATGTCATCACTCCATCGGGACGGTGAGCGTCCTCTGTTTCTGTATGCTTCCACTCTTGGTCTTAATTGTAATATTTTTTTGTCCATCGATCATCGGTTACTCTGGCCAAATGAACCGCCCAGTTCCACTTCATACGTAGAATGGTCTCGACAGCATCTCTTACTCCTGATGGTTCTATTTGGGATTCTATCTCGGAGGGTTATTCCCAGCATTGATCTCTCCATCTTACGCTGGATGACTTGTATTTTCTGAATGTTGTTCTTGGTCATTGTTAATGTCTCTGAGCCGTATGTTAAAACCAGGAGAACGCATTGGTTAAATACCTTCTTTTTTAAACACCTTGGAAGACTGGATCGGAAAACTGTTCTTAATTTTCCATAAGCCGCCCAGGTTAAACCTATCAAAAAGTGTATATATTGACGAATTTCAAATTTCTACTGGCAAAATTGGTGAAAAATCAAAAACAAACTTGGGTGTCAGAGTTGTCACATATTTGAGCCAGATCACTAGTGAATAACCACCATAGAGTCTATTTTTCGTCATTGCCGCTAATAAGGCAGCTCAAATCAGAAAATATATACGCTTGCGGTACTATAAGAGCTAAACGCGCCGGCATACCAGGTGACTGGAAAAATGATATGGAGATGAAAAGAGGGGAAACAGATTGGCGGATTACTCAGGATGGTGTATTTTTTTGAAGTAGGATAGTTTTAATAGTGAGCATTTTTCAATGGCCTACTATAGAGACAGTCGAACGACAGAAGAAAAATGGAGAGAAAGAAAACATCCCATGTCCCAACCTCATCAAAGATTATAATTTCAATATGGGATGTGTTGATAAAGCAGACATGCTGAAGACAACCCATGAAATCGATAGAAAAAGTGCCGAGAATTTGTGGCATTTTGTTGATGTTATTATAGTTAACCCATTCATCATCTTTAGCGAAAGATGCTCAGGAAATAGTTTGAGCCTGAAAGATTTTCGGCTTTCCATTGTAACTGGGCTAGTGCATGGGAGCAGGTATGACCTGATTCAAGCCAAGTTTTCCACTGGAAAAAAGATGGGATGGGCTCACATGCCAATGCTCACTAGTTCCAGAAGATGTGCCATTTACAGTTCTGAAGCAGAGCAGCATCGTATAGGTGGTCCTGTTCAACGTGCATTGTGGGACTGATTTGTGCAATTCCACAGAAAAAAATAGAAACAAAAATACTTATTTTGTACTTTTATAATACCGTTTAATTTTCTAGTCGAGTTGTTTTTTTTTTGTTGGGTGGTATCATGGTGATACTTTCTATATTTCAAGAATAAAAAGGAAATTCAAGTCGAATGATGACTGTTTTCATTGGTATAAATGCATATTTGCATGCAGAAGTTCTTAATTTTTATTCTGAATGAGATAAAACAGTGTGTAATAATGGTGAAGAAAATGAATTAGTCAAATATTTGAAAGACATGAAAGTTACAAGAGACCAAAGAAGCTTACCAGCTTGCTGTCAAAAATGATAAGATACATCAATGTAATGCAACAACCAAAGTGGCGAGAGTCGGCTGGATCCAGGTATTTTTAATAGACCATCAAAGCTTGTCTATAGGAAAACCGGAAGCAAACCTCAGCTGCCAGAGCCATGGGTTTTAATAAGGTTCCAGTTGCAAAGTTATGTGGGCTATTGGGTGAAGTATTGGATAAATATGCGATTTAATGGGCGTTTCGTCGATTCCAAAATAATCTCACTACGGAAGAACGCAAGTGGGGTCTTTAATGTCAGCTGAACGAAGATAAACTGTTACCGATGAAATCTGCTGGTATCTATATGCCACCGACGATAATCTTTCCTCAAAAACGTATGAAACTAGAATTATTAAATAATTTGGCACCAGGAACGACTTCTCACTGCAAGCCTAGCGGGGGATCGGCAACAGACATGTTTATGTTGCGGTTCAAAGGTTTGATTCAATTCAGTAGGGCAAGCAAAGAAGGCCAAGACGGTCACGCTACGCATACGCTAAAAACATGGAGCTAATTTATCTTGTTAGAGATATTGAGTGCTTTGATTTGAACCACTGGATTTATGAAGCCCTTAAGTGTGTACCAAGTCAGGTTGCAACAGCTTAGTTTTCATCCAGGTCCAGTTATAAGCATTAGTGGAATTTTTTGAAAAGCTTGTATACAAGCCGCAACAATGTCCACAGCAATGAATGGCTTTCACAAATGCGGTATATGGACCTTAAACTCCATGAATTTTACTGATGCTGCTTTTTTTGCTGCGGAACTAATGGGCATTATCATTAGTGAGCCTATTTACTACTCATCAGGTCCTTCCAGATTCCCACTCAAATTTAAGATAGAATTTTTTTTTCTGCCAGCTTTTACCATCCTTCTCAGCTACCGTGTATAAGCTATTGGATTCACTCTAACATCAACAATGTCTTTTCAACTACAAGCTCCGAAAGTTCAGATGACGACAAGCTTCCTTTACGTATATTTGCAATATCTCACAGTTCATTACATAAGACACCTTTTGAAAAATCCCCACCAGCACGTGGCTCTAAAAAATGCTTTCCGTAGTTTGAATGATAGCTTTGAAGAGTGTACACACACATGTTGAGGCCTTGATGTCAGCTGAACGAAGATAAACTGCTACCGTTGAATTCGCCTGGAATCTATATGCCACCAACCATAATCTTTCATCGAAAACATATGAAAGTAGAATTATTAAATAATACGGCAACAGGAACAAGTTCTCACTGCAAGCCTAGCAGGTGAATGGGAACAGACATGTTTATGTTGTGGTTCAAAGGTTTGATCCAATTCAGTGGGACAGGCAAAGACAACCATGAGACGGCCACGCTACATACACACCTACAAACATGGAGCTAATTGATTTTAGAGAAATGGGGTTACCATAATCTGCTTTGACTTCAACCGTTGGATGGTTCATTTATGAAGCAAGTAAGTATGTACTAAGCCAGGATGCAACAGTTTAGCTTAGTTCTCATCCAGGTCCCATTATAAGCAGGGTTCAAATTAGTGGAATTTTCGGAAAAACTTTTATACAAGCCACAACAATATCCGCAGCAAATCCCTATACATGTAACTCAGAGAACTTTACTGATGCCGATTTCTTGCTGCGGAACTGCGGGGCATAATCATTAGTGAGGGGAAGCAAGTTCCCCAACCGCATCTGCTACTCATCAGGTCCTTCCAGATTCCCACTCAAATTTAAGCAACAATGTAATTTTTCTTGCTAGTTCTTATAATCCTTCTCAGCTACCATCTACCAGCTATGGGGCCCTTATTCAGTCTAACTTCAGCAATGTGCTTTCAACTACTATCTCCAAAAGTTCAGATGACGACAATCTTTCTTTAAGTATGTTTGCAATATCTCACAGTTCGTTACATAACCCCACCACCACATGACTCTACCTTCTATTCTCCTCTAAAAAATGATTCCAGTAATTTGAATATTGTTGCCTAACAGAGGGAATGCCCATTCCCAGGGTTGAGGTAAAAGCTAAAATGAAGAACGCGCAAAGAGGAAAGACGGTTACTTCCTATAAAATTAAGGGGACTACGAGATTGCAAAAATATTGTTCTGCTTAAAGAAAAGAAACCAACGGTTGCTGGGAAGAAAAAGAAAACGAATGGCTGAGATGCTTCCATAACAACAGCTTAAGATGACTAAGCTGAAGGGACTAAACTGAATCATTTAATCCCACAAATGGAGTTTGTTGTTCGATGACTCAACCATTCAAGGGATTCATGCATTTTAGTCCCACGGTATATACTCCATTATTTTTGTACTTCCAGAAATAGTATTGCTAATATTAGGTAATATGTACGCATAAATTTAAAAACACCTAATAATGTCACAATTTAATGCATGGACCATTATTTTATTAGTCTTCTTTGATAGGCTTTCGTTACAGTATAAATAAACAAGTTGTCAGTGTCATTAATTTTGTGATCACAGTCGAAATGGAGCCTGCTGATTTGAAAAAAGCAGCTGGAGAGGCGTTGGAAGGTATTTTGCCGACGAAATAAAGGAAAATATATGAAGGGCAATTTGAGGTATTTGTAAGATGGTATCTGAACGAAAATTGGAAAAAGTTAACGAACATGCCCCGGTCGTGTTTTTCACAGAAAAATCCAGGACGGTTTCTCCTACAACGCTTTAAGCACATTATTCCATGCACAAGGTTAAAAATAATGTCGCTATCAGCAAATTTCACAATTTAATTGTCTTGCTGAAAAGAAGAAAAGAAAGATATAAACCGAGATACTAAGAGAGGACCAGGTCGACAAATTCAGAGAACCAGCTCTTATTTTTGGTCTCTTATTTTTGGTCTCGCAGAAGCCTGTAGAAGTAAGGAGTTAGCTCAGTTGAGGGTGGACGATGTAACTGATTTGGGTCACTCAGCTTTGATTAATATTAAAAATACCAAAAATATGATCGGTAGGACTTTTGTTGTTAAAATTGAAGTAAAAATATTGTCAATTTCACTGAAAGTTGGAATTTAAGAAATCTGAGGCATTTCATTCGATATGCAAACAATGTACTACCCAGCCAGTCTGTAAGAATATATTTGGGAAACTATCCCAAAAAGCAGTAGCGTTCCTAAACCTACCCCACTTATCGTTATACACTGGACATTGCTTTCGTCGAACGTCTGCCTTTTTATCAGCTGACTCTGGTGCATCTGAGGATGTTTCAATAGGCATGGAGAATGGAAATTAGCAGCCTTCGCCGACAGATACGTTGAAAATTACACAAATAATAATAAAAAAAACCATTGCAGACACCATTTTTGGACATGGTAACGTAAAAGCATTCCAAACTGCTGGATCTTCAGGAAACGCTTCCAGATAAGCTTTTGAGCAAGCCACAAGAGGAACCAAAGTCTTACCGCCCCATTAGCTTAAGCTCCTTACTTCTTAAAACGATGAAAAAGGTGATCGATAGGCACATCAGGAGCAAGTTCCTTTCTAATGCTCCACTGCACTGTATGCAAAACAATTCTGGACATAGAGGGTGCATTTGACAATACCTCACATGAATCCATTTAGCGCGCCACAACCCGCAGAGGAATGGAACCAACCACTATAAAATTGATAAAGTCCATGCTACTCAGCCGTGAAGTCACCGCGACCATTGGAGAAACAGCCGTCACAGTCAAAGTAATAAAGGGATGCCCTCAAGGAGGGATCTTTGGTCTCTGGTGGTTGACGATCTACTGATAAGACTGACTGAACCAGGCTTTGAAGTCCAAGGTTACGCAGATGACCTAGTTATAATAATAAGAGGCAAGCATGACCACGTTCTCTCAGAACGTATGCAAAGTGCATCCAACTTTGTCAGCACATGGTGTACACAGGAAAACTAAATGTCAATCCAAGCAAAACCGTAGTAATCCCATTCTCAAAAACAAGGAAGCTCAACCTTAAAGCACCCACTTTGGGAGGGGCAACGGTAGAGATTTCAAAATAGATATCTTGGCATCGTTCTTGACTAGAGACTAACCTGAAACCCACACCTGGAAGGAACTATTAAAAAAGCAACGGCAGCGCTTTGGGCCTGTCGACGACTCTTTGGTAAAATATAGGGGCTAAATCCCTCCATCAACTGGTGCTCTTATAACACTGTTGTTAAGTCTATTATAACCTAGGCCTACTTGGTGTGGTGAGGAAAAACAAAGGAAATAACAACAAGAGTACAAAGGCTCGCTTGTCTCGGTATAACAGGGGCTATGAAAACGCTCCCCACAGCAGCTCTGGAAACCCTACTTGACCTCCCTCCGCTGCACATATGCATAGAAAAGGGGGCTTGGACCAGTGCGTATAGAGTCACTCAGACACAAAACTGAAGTCAGGAAACCTGACTGGTCACCTTAAAATTCTGAAGGACATTCAGATAGAGGCGATGACCAAACCAACCGAAACAATGGAAACAAAACTCCATTTTGATCGCTCCTTTGAAGTGGCAATTGAAGACCGCAATACTACAGGGGAAATACTTAAACCATTAAAAAAGGGATCACTTGTCTGATACACAGATGGATCAAAGATGAAAGAAGGCGTGGGATCCGGAGTTTACGGACCTAGGTGTCGAATTCTGGACCTTTAGGAAACACTCCCACAATCTTTCAAGCAGAACTAAATGCTATCAATATAGCGATCTCTGAATGAGCCAAAAAGACCTAAGAGGTGCAAAGTTCTATATCTTATCAGATAGTCAAGCAGACTTAAAAGCGCTAGCATCTAGCAGAATCAACTCCCGGCTAGTGTGGGATTGTCGGATGGCTGCAGATCAACTGGCAAATAGAAACAGACTCACCCTAATGTGGGTATCAGGGCACGAGAGTGTGGAAGGCAACGAAGCCGCTGACCAGCTCGCACGGAATGGTGCACAGACTGCCTTTTGTGGACCTAAGCCATTCTGTAGCATAACTAGAGGACATGTAATGAATGAACTCAGAAATTGGGAAAAAAGGCGGAAATAGGCACATTGGGCCAATGCACCTGGATAGAAACAGGCCAAGAGACTCATCTCTCACTCGCCTAACTGCACAAAAACCATACTATGGCTGAAACGTCAGAACACTTACTCTGCGAATGTCAGGCACAGACTCAGGTTGAAGCATCTCGAAAATGCCCTTGTGGCACCGGGAGATCTACGAGCTTTTGTAGATCCTCGAAATATTCTGAGATTCTCGAAGGAGATATGAATTTTCGTGTAAAATAGAAGGGTATACACAAAAGATCAATTGTGGTCGACGTGTCGAAGGGTAAATCTTGCCGATCGACCCCTCTACCTACCATACCATGCCATACCAAGTCATTGGAGCTGTCGCATCTAGCTCTACATCAAGCAGCGTCATACAGCATATTAGCAATGAAACAACTCGAATATTTAATATTGTAAATTTTACAAGCATAAACGTTCATCTGAAGTTAAATAAGTGAATACAATTTGTTGTTAAATTTAACCTCTTCCACTTATTTGTTGCTAGCATATACTTTAGCTCCTTGGGATCAAATAAACCTTTTTAGTCCCTGCTTGAAGGGATTAAAGGATATACTTTAGTCAAGTACAAAAAAGTATTTTCTCTCCTTACTGAAGCTGGATTGCCTGTCAAATATGTCGGAAATTGTCGCACAATTCTTGGGCCGGGGTGGAGAAAGATGGCCCAATCAAAATCGGTTGATATATGTAAAGATATATAAATATGAAGGGACAAGACGGCAATTTTTTTAAAATTTTTAAAAAAATTTCTTACAGCTAAGCCAAACATTTTTATGTTAAATCCGTCGTAGGACTTAAAAGGAGAGTTTCCTGAATAAACTTTATCTTAGTGATAATAGTTTTATTTTTATTAACTTAAATTCTTAGCGTCCCCATTTTGCCCCTAGTTCCCCTACTTGAATTTCAATTTGACGTTGGATACAAAAGCCTATTTGAACATTGAATAGAATGTTATTTTTTTTTAATTAATATATTTAAGTGAAACACATCTTCGTATAGTTACATAAATCTGCCATAATTAGTAACACTTTGGCTTCAACTATCTTCTATATAATTGATATATAGCCTGTATTTAGAGCATTCTGTGCATAAATAGCGACTAGATTTGCAAGAGTGAAATGCATGAATCATGAATTCATAGTGCGTCTACACCTAAATCTGTGAAATCGTCATAAGAGACAAGTTGGACAATTGGAAGGCAATTCCGTTTGCAATAAAATGTGAAACAATAAATAATAAGAAAATCTGGCTAAAATAGGCTTTACAGTGAGATAAGCCTATTAAAATAAATTGCATATCATAAACTGATTATATACTTTCCAAAATATTATGAATATGTGTAAGAATATAGTTATTCGAATATCAAGGGCTGAAAGAAAGTAGCTATCTGGTTCGCCAAACGCGGCTAAAAACTGATGCAAACGTTTTAACCTGAGGTACCCACCATATCTATTCCACGACCGCAAATGGAGGTTAATTGATTTTTAATGAATAGAAACGTTATTATTTTCCTACAAATATTACGTGTGTAATATCTGTAACTTGGATGTGCGGGTGTGTAACTAAGACTTCAACAACAATGAGTATATTATCTTAAAAGACGAATCGCTAAGAATGGAATAGCAAATGACAAATGGTGAAAAATCATCTACAAGGGATTTATTTAAATTACAAGGGAGAGATAAAAATATACATATACAAAATGTTTCGAAAAGGCATTGCAAAAGATCCTGAAATTTTGCAGTATGTAAAGTGCGGATAATAATCGATGTTGAACGTTAGATGCTATGAGGTGCCCATTGAAAAAGAGCCCAGTCAAATTTCTACGAAAAATGGTAAAACTATATTTTCTGATGTAGGACCTTAAAGCGTTTCTATAATTCCTAGAATTCTCGCTTTAATCTCTTTTAATATGAATTATTAAAAAGAAACTATTCGCGCTCGAGGTTTAGGCCATTAAATAATGTTGTATTAAACTTGACCACAAATTGTATACAGGATATCTGGTAATTTAGTCGCGGAGTAATGCCCTAATTAAACGCCAATTATTGAAAATAACGAAATACCAAACCTGATCAATTTATTGGAATTCCGAATTAAACGGTTCGATCTGGCTGCTTTCAATTCAATCACGAACATTTAAGAAGTGTTTCACTTTTAAAGACGTTAGATATTGGTTTTAGGATTCATATATGAGATTTTACAAAAATCACTTATTTATCAGCAGATGAGCACTAGAATATAATAAAACCTAATTATACCGGGTGACAACAAAATCGTTTTACAAGGCGCCATTCAGTTGATTGTTATAGAAGAATTTTAGGTTAAATCCAAAAATAATAAACTAGAGAGGATGGTTACTTCCCATAAGAGCCTATGTTCATTTACTATCGCTCCGTGCCCCGCGGTCCTCTCACCCAAATCGTCGTGCCTGTGATGTTCCTGCACGACGAACGTCCTTCATTACGCCATTGCTGTAATTGCATCATCTATGTATGTTGTGTTTTTAGCTTTTTTAGTGATATTTTCGGATGTTTTAAAACCATTGATAGTTGTGTTTTGGAACATTGAGAAACTTGATATTTATTATATTTTTCGTTTGATCCTAAAGAAAATCCCATAAATTGAGGATTAAAGCAGGGACCACAGTACCTGTTTTGCAGAGTATTTTTCAACAATGTTGCCATCATTTTTCATAATCACGTTTACTAAAACAACCACAAATAATTGCAACAGTAGTATGGACTAATTTGCAAATGATTATTCCACTTTTATTTTTTTTTATGTCCGTTTCACTCTGCAAAGGTGTCTGGTCTACAAATATCTCACTTTTATTACCAGTGATAAAAAATCATATATAGCAATGCTGTAAGTAATAACGTTTCAAATATATTCAACACAATTACAAAGTTCTTTGGACATAATAATTGTGCAACAGTCAAAATCAGTTCCTATCTACGCAAGTATTTAAAATATAATTATGTTGCATTTAAAACAAATTAAACAAACAGGTAGACATTGAAACGATTTCTATACTAATTGCCCGAAAATTAATATTAATCAGAATAGATTAGAGGAAATTCTTTATGTGCTTGTACCCCAAATAACAGTTTACAAGAAGGCTCAAGTCGTAAAAATAGACGTCTGATAAGGCAATATAGCTCAATTATGTGCTATGAATAGAAAAACATATTTTATCTTAACCTCGCACCGATAAATATAATTTCATAATAAAAGTACTAATATATTATCGGGTTAAATAAGAGTATTACTGTATAGCGAAAGAGGGTATATTTCAATGTGAGAAAGTCTTGTTTGTTCAATTTGTTTGCAGAAGATTATTACACTCTGAAATTCTACAGTATTGCGTAAACATGCATAAAACTCACTTTAAGGAATTTTGTTTATCTAATTTTTGGCAGGTAACGAATATTGCAGATAAAAGACAGAACGAGCGCCTATATGATTTTAATATAAATCTCAGTATAAATAGGTCTGTTATAAAATCAATGGACTCACTAGAGTTCCATCTGAACATCAAGCAATGTTTGATAAGGAATAATATTTTTAGTAATAAGCGACATAAAAATTTGCTTGCATGATTTTTATACAACAAAGAATCACAGAAAGGTTTATCTAAAATAACTCCAAATTTTCAATGTGTGATATTTCAATTTTTACGTAGAATTTATATATATATATATAAATATCGACGGGGTATCAAGAAACTAATCTCCCTATGGGAATAACAGGATATGTTTTTCTAAATTAACTCGAAAATGCTTTTTGCATAAGAAGACGTATTTCATATTGATCATATTGATAGGACCAACATAAGAGACATTTTCCATTGAAAAATATTGTACCTACGCCATTGCCTTTTTCAAAACAGGGTTAGTAAAAAGTAACGGAACGCTTAAATATCTTCAAAATCGCTAAAGCTGCATTTACAAAATTAGGTACCTGAGGGTGTCCGGGCATGAGGAACCATGATAACGGCACACATCAAATTTACAGAAGACTCCAAATTTTCAAAATTTTAACTCTACTAATTGCTGAGATGTCACAACAACGCATTTTTAGTAAAAAGTATCTCTTAAACATATTGAACATCGCTAAAGCTGCATTTACAAAATACAGTATCTGGGGGTTTTTGAGCATGCGGAATTGACCAATAGTCGTGTCATTGTTGTCAGATTTTCCAGTTTTGCGCTATACCTAGTATTTCCAATTTATTTTTATAGCGATGTATTAGGTGAGCCAAATTTAACGAAATCCAAATTTTTTAAAGGTTTCATTTAAAACCTGGGGTCATATGAAGAACCTGATCTGTAGAGATCGTCCAGAAAATTTTAATGAACTCTGCGAAAGAATCAGCGCTGAAGCAGTACTTATTACACTCGAACACACTGCGAGAGTTTTATGGTCGACTGGGATACTGTCTGGCCAATAACGGCGCATACTTTGAATATTTAATTTAAAAATACTGTCGTTAAAATATTATTTTCTTTTGCATATAAACCTTTTATTAATTTAATTATTACATTATTGTGTTAGCCCATTAGCTTTTAATCTCATTCCTATTTTAGCGTTAGCTGTTGTTGTTTTATCGTTGTTGGCTTTTAAGCAAGCTCTAAGTATCTGCCTCTTGTAGAACTTGGACCAATTCCAAGCCTGGATAAAGTGTGAGGAGATGCAACCAAAACATTAAATAAAAAAAATTAATCCCCCGTTTCCGGAAAGTCTGGAGCTTTAGAGCACACGCAAGTTCATGCTAGAATAACATATCAGTTTTCAAAATTGGTATTACATACTATTACTTCTTTCATTTCACATGAAACCTGTGAAAATTTTGGATTTTAATAAATTTGGCTCACCTAATCCATATAAAAATAAATGGGAAATACTAGTATAGCGCAAAACTGGAAAATCTGATAAGAATGGCGAGACTATTGGTCAATTCCGCATGCTTAAAACCCCCAGATATTGTATTTTGTAAATGCAGCTTTAGCGATTTTGAAGATATTTATGCGTTCCGGTACTTTTTACTAAAAATGCGTTGTTGTCACATCTCAGCAATTAGTAGAGATTAAACTTTGAAAATTTGGGGTTTTACTAAATTTGACACATACATAAAAAATGGTAAATCTGGCAACAGTGCCCATATCATCAATTCCGCATTCCCTTTTGTAAAAGCAGCTTTAGCGATTCTGAAGATATTAAAAATGGGTTGTTGTCACTTCTAAGCAATTACCAGAAATTAAACATTGAAAATTTGAGTTTTACTAAATCTGGTACATCCAATTTATTGCGATAAAAACAAATGTGGCGTTCCACTGAAGATAACAAGATGACTACGTGTAGCGCAAAATTGGTAAATTTGGCAACAGTGCCGATATCATGGTTGACCCTCAGGTAATTTTGTCAATGCAGCTTTAGCGATTTTGAAGATATTTAAGCTTTTCGGTACTAACCCTGTATAGTAACTGCCACTGCTTTAGAAATCAAAGCTGCGCAAAAGTGGCGCTTTGTGTTTTTTTTTGCCAGAGTGAGCCGATTTTGAGCAAAATTACAAAACCAATTTTACTGTACGCCTCTGTCCCTCAGTCCGTAAAACCAAAGTTTACAGAATACAATATAATGTGTAAACTTTGGTAAAACTTTAAAGCGCTAAAATGTATTCAAAAATTTAATAAGCGTATGCTCTAAACAGCTTCATTTATTTACAGGGTGTAAAAGTAATATATTTTTTGTTGTTGTAATAGAAACCATTTAGGGCCCACACTTGCAGAAATTTTTCGATTTAAATTCATTCAGAGAATGACAAATATACATTTCTGAATAGAGCGTTTAGCTTTTTACAAACCAAAGTCATTGTAATTTTTCTCGGAATCGACTCTTTCCAATCACAAAAAAATCTTTAATGTTGAATCTATGCACGCCACTGGTAAGGGGGTCGCAATATAATCATGATATTTGAAATAAGTACGTATTTTTATACAATAGCATTTGCCAGATATATCAGAACAATTTATTTTTTAAAACCCTGTTTCTTATAACCGAAAGTGTTTAAGATATGAGTGTATTATATAGGGTGACAATTTTGAAACTGGCAATGGTTATATTTTCCACACTAAAGAAAGTATCAAAAAGTAAGCATGGGTTATTTTACGCCCTACCCATCACTCAAGCACTACTCTCATCTACTTTAAAATCTTAAATAGTACCCACTTGTGACGTATCTCTGAAAATCTTGAGAAAGAGAGATTTACAAGGCAATCTAAATTTGAACGAAGATATTCTACACATCCAGCAAGATGGTGCATTCCCACGCTATGCTGCTGTGGCCAGCGCCAGAGAGTGGTCGAACAAAAAATATCCACACCAGTGGATTGGCAGAAGAGGTACAAATGAGTGGCCGTCAAGATCACCTGACTTTAACCCTATAGACTTACTTTTCGGAGGTTATATTAAAAACGTTCCAAGAGCCATTTTTCAGAAAGTTATGGAGGCATTTGAAAAACGACTTTATATCTGTTTAGAACAAAATGGAAATCATTTTGAGTAGGTCCTTAATAAAAGAGTTAAAAAAGAGCAAAGAGCAAGTTTTTGTGTCATTGCAAAATAAAAATAAGGAATTTTAGCAGCACAATACTGTCTTAATTTAGGCTTATTTACGTTTTTCCTAGCAAATTTTACAAAAATCCGTTTCAAAGTATTTTCTCAACATTTTTGTAATATTTCGTTCTTTAATCTCATTAATTTTGATATGGCAGAAAAGCATTTTTGATAAGCTTTCCAGAGAGGTGTAGGTCATTTAAGATATTAAAGTGGATGAGGGTAGTGCTTCAGTAATGAGTGAGCGTAGGCTGCAAAATACCTAATTTTTATCCCCCGCTAATGTGTTTTTGTTTTTTTGTAGGAAATATACCTAATAATTAAAATTATCGCTTTATATGTAGTTTTAACAAAAAGTATATTACACCTAAAACTATTTCCATAAAAGAAAATGCTTTATTTAAAAACGATGAGAATACTCAACTCTAATAACAAATATTATAATATACACTACAGATTATGTATAAGGTTCCAAAAGTTCTCTCCAAAAAGCTAAAATATATATTGCAGTTATAATTCTTAAAACGTATGCAATATCAACAACATCGAACGTACAATAAACTAAACATTTAAGGCAAGTATAGCATTAAATAAAATAAACACAGGCAGGTACTCAAAAAGTAGTACTTTTTACTTCTTGACCTCCTGAATATATTGATGATATTTCAATAAATACTGTTGGAGCTCCCCATTTGCTTTAAAAAAAAAGGTTGTAAATGAAGGGTACAGAAATAAATACAACCGCAATACTAGAAACGTCCCCCGAAATGAACTAATAAGTTTTGTTATGCTGAATAAAACTAGAGATGTCCGTTCAACCCAAACAAAACTAGAAATGTTCAATATCCAAATTTTTGAGTTGTGATTCACAGTATTTGCTCTGCATCAAAATTCTTTCTGCCAAACTGATGTGTTATTTGAATACCTTCTACTTGTGCAATCCCTACGCCGACCTCGGAATTATCTGACCAATAGGAGGACAGCTGATAGCTGGCGCGGCCGAAAGTGCCCGAAGGAATTAGAAAGCAGGAACAAATATTCACCAGTTAGCAGTTGATAATGGAGGAATTTAGCTACCTATTGAGTTATTTATTTCCGTCTCTGTCATTTTAAATAGTGTTTATATTGCTATTATTTTGAAGGACCATAAACGATGCTGTTGCGATCCTGTATCAACAAGCCGACTGTGTCAATTGGTCATGAAATCCCCACGAAAGACTGTATGCCCTTTTGTAAGAAAAGCAAAATTGAAGATAAAGCGAAAGATTGGGTTCTCAAAATTTGTTGCAATACTTGCTCTAGAACCTTAACGGATTGGTTAAATGGTACTCACAAGGCTATGAAATTGGAAATACCAGGTATTTGGCGGCAGCCTCAGGACCACGCTGATGGTTCTTAGTTTTGTTTAACAAAATTCGTGGGGATTTCTGGGAAAATCAAACATAGAATTGAATAACCTAATATTCACTTGACCATTAGACCTGTGCCTCATGATGCTTTAAGCATACCTATGCTCGGAATTGGGTGAACGAGACGACTTTACACTAAAAGCTGGCACAAATTATCAGGAGGGATACTATTGGGAAAATAGCAGCAGCAAAGAGCTCCATTTTGCACCTCAGTAAGAACTCGATGCTCGATGATCTTATTCGTGATATGGATCTTCTCAAAATGCCAACATCAGTCTCCTTGGATCTTAGTTGAGCAGCAGAAGATGTATTTACCTCCTCTATACATAAAATTGGGGCTAACAGCAATTATTGCTAAAGCCCTTAATAAAGAAGGAAATGCATTTCAAAGAGGAATTTCAGCGTATAAGTGAGGAAAAGCTTAAAGAAGGTATGTTCCTTAGTCCGCATATACGAAAACTTTACAGGGACAATAATTTTGAAGCGGCACTTTTTGAAAAAGAAAATAGGGTGTGGTCTGCCTTAAAAATGTGTGTAACAACTTCGTAAGAGATAAGAAAGAAATCTGGAAATTATACAGCACCAGTAGAAGAACTTCTCCAATCTTTTAGGTTGCAACATGTCACTTAAGCTGCACTTTCTTCACTGCATTTGTGATTCTTTCCTGAAAACTTAGGTGCAATTTCAGATTCGCACGGAGAATTATTTCACCAACAAATTGCTCAAATGGAAAAGCGGGACAGTGAAAAATGGACCCTAAACATGTTGATTACTGTTGGACCGTTAAACGTGAAACAGATCCCAGCGAAGACAAACGACTCCTCTTTTTTTTTAGGTCCAAAATAAAGTATATTTTGTAAACAAATTATTACTTAGCTTCTTTAAATTTTAAAAAATTTACTATTTTTTAAGGCTTGGTTTTCTCGTATTTTATATTCTTCTTCTTCATATGTAAAATCAGCACATTAAAATAGGGACAAAAGAAAATCAGGAAATCCCTTCAAAATGCCTTATATGTTAACATTTATCAGCTTATAGATCAAATAAGATCTTCTAGTAGAAATTATCCCCGTAACCCCCCAGGTTACGCTGGTCTGGGCACCGGGACATTCGGCTGTACCGGGAAACGAGGCCGCTGACGTCTTAGCCAGAGAAGGCTCCGCACGTAGATACTTAAGACCTAACCCCTGTGTGGGGATTGCCCAGAGTGTTGCTAAAGAGCTTTGGAAGCCTGGACGGAAGGTCGAGCCTAATAGAAGACGAGGGTCATGATACACAAGAGTCTTACCAGGAAGGAGTGCGCGGCACTGGTAGGATTCAATACAGGTTAATGTAGGCTTAGACGTCACCTGACTCTGCTGAGAATTGCAGAGGAGGGGAAGCGTAGATAGTGCATGGAGGACGATAAGACCCTATACCATCTACTTACGGAATACCAAGCCTTTGCCTGGGTGAGATTCAGAATCTTTGGCACAACGCTGATCGAGCCAGATTCAGTGCGTCGTGTTAGTATGAAGGAGGTGCGGGCTTTTTTAAGGAAGACCGACATCCTGGAGGTTCTCTGATGCAAGCTGGGAGCACAACGGGCCCAATTGGTGGTCTAAGTGCAAAGCCCATTAGGGGCGATACTAAAACTTATACTGATCTTTGACATAAATGAAGTCATTAAATTGAAGCCGAAAAAAGACCAAAAACTGGAAATATTTGTTTGCAGTATTACTTTTATTAGTATCCATGGATTTACAAGAACCTTTAAATCAGGAAAGGAATTTCCACCATGGGACATAAGTAACAGGTTGCCTGATGATTTATGCAATAATAAAGTCTATGACCACATTAAGTCCTTTAAGGGTCACCGGTCAGTCTTACTACAGCTAAAAAAATTCCAAAAACTACATCTACTAGAAAGCCCAAATGTTAAAAGGATCCTAGTGAAGGTTTCTTTTAAAACATAGGTATTTAATGCGAAATTTGGATAATAATGTACTGACAAATGTATGGTAGAAACAACCAAATTAAAACAAAACGAGCAAAATCGAAAGCACAAATCCGAAAGTTGTAAATAAAGGATGAACACACGACAAGAAAGGAGGTAACAAGGCAGAAATAATCGAGATTTAGCTGCCATTGCTATGCATGTCCAGGAAAATATTTTAATTGTATTGTAAGCACTTGTCATGTATATTATTTTTATATAACTTCATAGTGCAACACCAATGTTAAAAAAATTCATATTTTTGCGATTCTAAGGGTATACTTTAGAACGTTTAACTGTATGCATTTTATTGTTCATAATCGACTTGATACCATTCAAACCACAATGTAATAAGAATAGGGATTGATAAACCTCAAAACAATAATGGTGATACCGTATGACTCATACGAATTACTCCGTAATTCAAGGAAATCTGCATTTTTATTTGAAGAATATGGGGCAAAAATTTAATTTACTTTTTTAAAAGCCGAATGTTCCTTGGACAGATTACCTACAAAAAGAATAATCATCATCTAATTACATATCGCACCACTTCTAGCAATCACTGGCTACTGCCGATAAAGAAAGCATACAAGAAAAGACCACCACGCCTTCACTTAGCAGATAACGAATTTAGACTTCCTGCAATGACTTATTCTAGTAAGAATGTTTATTTTCGTTTGTGTCGGGCTTGTTAGGACCAATCTAAATTATCAACAAAGCTAATTATCGAAGTTAAAATGCTTTTGCGACATCAAGCAGAGCAAATCAAATTTTAAAGTTCACGGACAATCTTTGTTTTATTCAAAAAAAAAACATATATTGGCTTCTTTTCAAAAAGTAAGAAAAAATACTGACTTTTATAATATTTTTTTTAATACAATTTTGTAAAATATTATGGGACTGTTTACTGTAATTCTTTCAATTAAACATCATCATATCTTAAAGTGTTATTATAAAAATCTTTTTTTTTTCATATACCCTTCAATTATCATTATCAAACTTGTTGATTATTTGACTTTTCTCAAAACAGTACAGTACAAATGAACTGGAAACTTCGTTAAATGAATTGAAATTTGACCGGAAAATTATCAATTAACCTACTAGATTCAAGTTTCGCTCGCATTTACTGCCACTTTCTGATTTCACATTTACCGAGAATCTATACATGTTATTTTTGGAACGATTCCTTTGGGGTTTTCCGTGTTTTCTCATTTTAACATCTCTTACGGCAGAAAAAATCTATCTTCTAATTTAAAAAATGCAGTAATGTACCGTTAAATTAAAAGTTGAGATCAATTTTTTTACAACTTGGTACGTACCGTCATTACAGGCTACTTTAGTCCTAGCAGGCTACTTTAACCCAAATTAGAAAAAGTTTAAACTTCCTGCCATATTGCTACCGGTTGAGCGCCCACCTTGTTCTATGAGGATCGCTTAAAAAGGTTTTACACAATTTTATTGCCAAAATTTAGGGAACGAATCTGTATACTTTGGCCCGCCTTTCCCGTTACTATTGCTCCATGGGCCAAAGTAACCCGATGACATTAAGTTTGAGTCGAGTAAACATTGGAAATTTTAATACAGTTCTACTGCTGCACTTGTGATACCATCAAATTATTGCAGGAAACCCGGCAGTCATCAGTATGTTGACTACATCAAAGAGCAGCTGGAAAAATGTAGAGCAGCAGCTGTGTGGTACTCAGAAAATAGAGGATACCTCGCAATATCATAAAAACAAATTGGCAAAGAAATATGACAACAAACCTGGTATATCAATGGATTCCTCGTTCATATAACGGCACCTTCAGAATATAGCTTTCCAATAACAAACTCTCATCTTAAAATGGTTAATGGCGTTTATTTCACATCCCAAGGGAGAATAGTCTAAGATGTTTCCTTAAGAGTCATAGAGTTCTACCTCGACGACTAGCAAGCAATATTAAAATAGAGCTCAGATATTGAAAAAAGTAATAGCAAACATTATGGAAAATATTGCCAAAGAAGTGGAAAACATTCCTCTAGAAAATATCTATAACTATGTTGAAACTAAACGCTGTGATGATCCCGGAAGGAAGACTGTTATCTGTAGCTGTAGACGAGGAACCAAATACCCAGAATTGTTAAGGCAACAAAGGATAGTTTTTCTGTTATGTTTTGTGGTAATAATGCGGGAGAAGCTAGTCCACCTTTCATAATTTATAAATCAGAACATCTCTGGTCTTCTTGGACCGAAAATGGTCCTGAAGGTGCTCGTAACAAGAGGACCAAAAGTGGATGGACTGAGTAGGTGTAAAAGTTATGTTCTAGATAAAAAAAAACTCACTAGTGATCCCTAGTCCCCCTACAAAACAGACAGCAGGAAGCAGCAAAGACAGCAAAAAACTGGTATTTTCATAAATAATGTACATCGAAGAATGTTTTTACTGCTTTTTTTTTTGCTGTTTTGTGTTGTTTTTTTTTGCTATTTTTGTGTTGTTTTTGTTGTTTTTTTTTTCGCTGTCTGTTTTGCTGCTTACTGTCTGTTATGCTGTTTTACTGCCTATGTTGCTGTTTTAGTGCCTATTTTGCCGTCTGTTTTGATGTTTTGCTGTCTGTTTTGTTGTTTCTTGCTGTCTGTTTTGTAGAGGGCCTAGGGATCACTAGTGATCTTCTTTTTGATCTAGAATATAACCTTTACACCTACTGAACTGATTCCATCCATGACTTTTGAAGGATTTCTGGAGGTAAGTGGCTGGAAGATCAAGAACGGAGAGGATCACAAACGAAAGAATCAGATAAATCATGGACATCAAAGTGAACCAACTCAGATGGTTCGGACACATAAAAAGAATGACAGATCAAAACCTCTAAGAACAAAAGTGTATATAAACACCACAGGGAAGAAGGAAAAGAGGAAGAAGTTGACAGGGAGCTATATATATTCTTAGCTGGAAAGTAGTGATTGGAGACGGAATATCGGAGGCACAACATAAGCTGTATATGCTTGCCCTCTAATGCAACGCATATTCTTCAGCCTCTGGACGCTGCTTACTTTCGGCCACTAAAATGTAAGTGGAGGCAAACATTACTAGACTGGAAGAACAGCCGAATTTCGAGGAAACTACCACCGATACCTAAACAACAATTTGCTCCTCTCTGTTGAATGTTCTGGCTGAAACAAAGCAAGACATGATTGCTGAATTCAAAAAGACAGAGGTATGGTTTCCAATACAAGACCGCATTACAAATACTGAACTAGAAGAGAAAATGATTGTTAAGAATAAAAACTGAATGTGACTCCAGGAAAAACAATTTGTGCTTCTGATCGTGCAGAAGCAGGATCATCCGGTTTGCTGCAAACTAAAACTCAAAAATCAAAGGAGGTTATATAAAACCATTTACAGCGCTCAGTTTCTTCATTGACAAGTTGCAGTTATTTGGAAATAAGTATTGCTTCTTCCACTGAAGACCACATCTTGACAGAATCAGAAGACGACTGTGTTCCATTAGCAACGTTGGTGTACAAGACCTTATGATAATACTGGGCAAGACATTCCTCAGGAGATATCATCGCAGTCCAAACATGCAAATGTCGACGAAGGAGAACTAATCTCGCATGTTCTTGAAAATGACGAGTTGATGTAAACCGAGCTTGTAAAGAGTATCGGAGAAGAGTGCGGCTTATCGATTCTTCACGTCGTAGAGTTGACAAAAACAAATAAGAAGACCAAGATTCACCCGCTGTTCAAGAAGAAGAGATAACGCAATTTGAGCCTCCAAAAAGCATTAGAGAAATAGAAGACTCACCCCTTCTCGAAGCAGAGGTTAAAATTGGCGGAATTAGTAAAGATGTTTCTTCAACTAGCACTCCTTCACTTATTAATGTTGTTGCTGACGATCATGTTTTAGTGACATGGGAATCACGTAACTACCCTGTGACCTACATAAAATAAGGTAGTTTCCTTTCAATTTGACAGCAGCCAAATTGGAATGAAATTACCAATGACATCTAAACAATTTTCTTCTCTGTTGTTCTAATAGAAACAAAGTATCACATGCTTGCTGGATTCAAAAAGTCAAGCATATTTCCTATCAACAAAGAAAACCATCCGCCAGCTTGCCAAGGCACTACCGCATTATAAATATCGAACTTATTGGGCCTCTTTCGTGCAAAAATTACAACACACTCGAAATGAAACTTGTTAAGAGAAAAAGATTGTCAAGAAAGGAAACTGAATAAGCCTCCAGGAAAATCAACCCCCTCTGGAAGAAGAGGTTAAAAGTGTAATAATAATGATGTTTCTTCAACTAACACTTCTTGACTCATTAATATTATTGCTGACTGGTGATCCTGTTTTAGTAACATGGGAATGACATAACTATCCTACTACCTACATGAAATAAGCGAAGAAGCTTTTCCTTTCAATTTGGCAGAGCAGCCAAATTGGAATGAAACTGCCAACGACACCAAAAGAACGATTTCCTTCTCTGTTGAACATAGCTCTAAATGTTCTGATTAAACCAAACCAAAACATGCTTGCTGGATTCAAAAAGACAAGCACATATCCTATCAACAAAGAAGAACCATTGGCCAGGTTGCCAAGATAGAACCGCATTATACATATCGACCTTATTGTGGCTTCTTTCGTGCGAAAGTTACAACACATTCGACATGAAACCTTTCAAGAAAAAAGAACTGAATGCGCCTTCAAGAAAATGAATTTGTGTATCTGATGTTGCAAAGCAGGACCATCTGATTTGCAGCAAACTAAAACTTAAAAACCAAAACTAAGTAATGCTGACCAAGACATTCCTCAGGAGAGGTTCTGAGCAAAATAAAGCAAAACATGCTTGCTGAATTCAAAAAGACAAGGATATTTCCTATCAACAAAGAAAAACCATCCACCAGGTGCCCAACACAAGACCGCATTATAAATATCGAATTTATTGCGGCCTCTTTCGTGCGAAAGTTACAACACGTGAAACCTCTCAAGAAAAAAAGAACAGAATGTTCCTCCAAGAAAATCAATTTGTGCTTCTGATCTTGCAGA
>MU187122.1:102461-165362 GCA_016904865.1 Pissodes strobi
TCTAGCAGAACTTGGACCAATTCCAAGCCTGGATAAAGTGTGAGGAGATGCAACTAAAACATTAATTATAAAAATGAACCCCTCGTTTCTGAAAAGTCTGGAGCTTTAAAGCAAACGGAAGTTCAAGTTAGAATAACATATCAGTTTTCAAAATTGACATTACATACTATTACTTACTTCTTTCATTTCAAATGAAACCTGGAAAAATTTTGGATTTTGGCCAAATTTATTTGGCTCACCTAATCCATATAAAAATAAATGGGAAATACTATGAATAGCGCAAAACTGGAAAATCTGACAACAATGGCGAGATTATTGGTCAATTCCGCATGCCTAAAAATTCTCAGATATTGTATTTTGTAAATGCAGATTTTGAAGATATTTATGCGATCCGGTACTTTTTACTAAAAATGAGTTGCTGTCACATCTCAGCAATTAGTAGAGATTAAACTTTGAAAATTTGGGGTTTTACTAAATTTGACACATACACATAACTGGTAAATCTGGCAACAGTGCCCATATCATCAATTCCGCATGCCCGACTTTTGCAAATGCAGCTTTAGCGATTCTCAAGACATCAAAAATGCGTTGTTGTCACATCTAAGCAATTACTAGAGATTAAACTTTGAAAATTTGAGGTTTTACTAAATCTGATACGCCCAATTTATTGCGATAAACAAAATGACTACGTGTAGCGCAAAATTGGTAAATTTGACAGCACTGCCGATATCATGGTTGAATTCCGCATTACCTGAGGGTCTCCTTAGGTAATTTTGTAAATGCAGCTTTAGGGATTTTGAAGATATTTAAGCTTTTCGGTGCTAACCCTGTATGGTAACTGTCACTGCTTTAGAATTCAAAGCTGCGCAGAAGTGGCCTCTTGTGTTTTTGCCAGAGTCAGCCGATTTTGAGAAAAATTACAAAAACAATTTTACTGTACGCCTCTGTCCCTCAGTCCGTAAAACCACCAGTTTACAGAATATAATATAATGTGTAAACTCTGGTAAAACTTTAAAGCGCTAAAGTGTATTCAAACATTTAATAAGCGTATACCCTAAACGGCTTCCTTTATAAGATACAGGGTGTAAAAGTAATACAGTTTTTTGTTGTTGTAATTAGGGCACACACTTGCAGAAATTTTTCGATTTAAATTCATTCCGAGAATAGGAAATATAAATTTCTGAGTAGAGCTTTTAGCCTTTTACAAACCAGTATTTGTAATTTTTCTCGAAATCGACTCTTTCCAATCACAAAAAAAAAATTATGTTGAATCTATGCACGCCACTGGTAATGAAGTCGCAATATGATCATGATATTTGAAATAAGTACGTCTTTTCTACAATAGATTTGCGAGATACATCAGAACAATTCATTTCTTAATACCCTGTTTCTTATAACCGAAAGTGTTTAAGACATGAGTGTATATAGGGTGACAATTTTAAAACTGGCATTGGTATATTTTCCCCACTAAAGAAGTTATGAAAAAATAAACATGGGTTATTTTACACCCTCATCCATCACACAACCACTCCCCTCATCTACTTTAAAATCTTAAATAGTCCCCACTTGTGACGTATCTCTGAAAATCTTGAGAAAAATGCTTTCCAAAGAGATTTACACGGCAATCTCAATTTGAACGAAGATCTTCTACACATCCAGCAAGATGGTGCATTCCCACTCTATGCTGCTGTGGCCAGCGCCAGAGAGTGGTCGAACAAAAAATATCCAAACCAGTGGATTGGCAGAAGAAGTACAAATGAGTGGCCGTCAAGATCACCTGACTTTAACCCTATAGACTTACTTTTCTGGGGTTATATTAAATCACTAGGATAAAAAAACCAAGCCAGCTTCTCTGGAAGAATGGCGTCAGAGGATAAATAATACTTGTCAAAACATTCCAAGAGACATTTTTCAGAAAGTTATGGAGGAATTTGAAAAACGACTTTATATCTGCTTAGATCAAAATGGAAATCATTTTGAGTAGGTACTTAATGAAAGAGTTAAAAAAAAGCAAAAAGCAAGTTGTTGTATATTTCGTTCTTAAATCTCATTAATTTTGATATGGCTGAAAAGCATTTTTGATAAGCTTTCCAGAGAGGTGTAGGCCATTTAAGATATTAAAGTGGATGAGGGTAGTGCTTCAGTAATGAGTGAGCGTAGGCTGCAAAATACCTAATTTTTATCTCCCGCTAATGTGTTTTTGGTTTTTTGTAGGAAATATACCCATTTTAAGTTTTAAAATTGTCGCCTTATATGTAGTTTTAACTTCTGTATAAAAACAAAAAGTTTATTACACCTAAAACTATTTTCATAAAAGAAAATGCTTTATTTAAAAACGATGAGAATATCTTCTCTAATAATAAATAATATAACATACATTACAGATTATGTATAAGGTATAAGGTTCCAAAAGTTCTCTCCAAAAAACTAAAATATATATTGCAGTTATAATTGTTAAAACGTATGCAATATCAACAACATCGAACGTACAATAAACTAAACATTTAAGGCAAGTATAGCATTAAATAAAATAAACAAAGGCAGGTGCTCAAAAAGTAGTACTTTTTACTTCTTGACCTCCTGAATATATTGATGATATTTCAATAAATACTGTTGGAGCTCCCCATTTGCTTTAAAAAAAAGGTTGTAACTGAAGGGTACAGAAATAAATACAACCGCAATACTAGAAACGTCCCCCGAAATGAACGAATAAGTTTTGTTATGCTGAATAAAACTAGAGATGTCCGTTCAACCCGAACAAAACTATAGAAATGTTCGATATCCAAACTCGTTTATGGGTTTAGATTCACAGTATTTGCTCCGCGTCAAAATCCTTCCTGCCAAACTGATGTGTTATTTGAATACCTTCTACTTGTGCAATCCCTATGCCGACCTCGGAATTATCTGACCAATAGGAGGACAGCTGATGGCTCGCGCGGCCGAAAGTGCCCGAAGGAATTAGAAAGCAGGAACAAATATTCACCAGTTAGCAGTTGATAATGGAGGAATTTAGCTACCTATTTAGTTATTTATTTGCGTCTATGTCATTTTAAATAGTGTTTATATTGCTATTATTTTGAAGGGCCATAAACGATGCTGTTGCGATCCTGTGTCAACAAGCCGACTGTGTCAATTGGTCATGAAATCCTCACGAAAGACTGTATGCCCTTTTGTAAGAAAAGCAAAATTGAAGATCAAGCGAAAGTCTGGGTTTCCAAGATTTGTTGCTCTAGAACCTTAACGGATTGGTTAAATGGTACTCACAAGGCTATGAAATTGGAAATACCAGGTATTTGGCGGCAACCTCAGGACCACGCTGATGATTGCTATAGTTTTGTTTAACAAAATTCATTCGTGGGGATTTCTGGTAAAATCAAACATAGAATTGAATAACCTAATATTCACTTGACCATTAGACCTGTGCCTCAGGATGCTTTAAGCATACCTATGCTCGGAATTGGAGGAACGAGACGACTTTACACTCAAAGCTGGCACAAATTATCAGGAGGAATACTATTGAGAAAGTAGCAGCAGCAAAGAGCCCCATTTTGCACCTCAGGAAGAACTCGATGCTCGATGATCTTATTCGTGATATGGATCTTCTCAAAATGCCAAAAGCAGGCTCGTTGGATCTTAGTTGAGCAGCAGAAGATGTACTTACCTCCTCTGCACATACAATTGGGGCTAACAGCAATTATTGCTAAAGCCCTTAATAAAGAAGAAAATGCATTTCAAAGAGGAATTTCAGCGTATAAGTGAGGAAAAGCTTAAAGAAGGTATGTTCCTTGGTCCGCATATACGAAAACTTTACAGGGACAATAATTTTGAAGCGGCACTTTTTGAAAAAGAAAATAGGGTGTGGTCTGCCTTAAAAAATGAGTGTAACAACTTCGTAAGAGATAAGAAAGAACTCTGAGAATTATACAGAACCAGTAAAAGAACTTCTCAAATCCTTTAGGTTGCAACATGTCACTTAAGCTGCACTTTCTTCACTGGGATTCCTTCCTGAAAACTTAGGTGCAATTTCAGATTCGCACGGAGAATTATTTCACCAATAAATTGCTCAAATGGAAAAGCGGAACAGTGAAAAATGGACCCTAAACATGTTGGTGAATTACTGTTGGACCGTTAAACGTGAAACAGATCTCAGCGAAGACAAACGACTCCTCTTTTTTTTAGGTCCAAAATAAAGTATATTTTGTAAACAAATTAGTACTTAGCTTCTTTAAATTTTATAAAATTGACTATTTTTTAAGGCTTGATTTTCTCGTATTTTATATTCGTCTTCTTCATATGTAAAATCAGCACTTTAAAATAGAGACAAAAGAAAATCAGTAAATCGCTTCAAAATGCCTTATATGTTAACATTTATCAGCTTATAGATCAAATAAGATCTTCTAGTAGAAATTATCCCCGTAACCCCCCAGGTTACGCTGGTCTGGGCACCGGAACACTCTGCTGTACCGGGAAACGAGGCCGCTGACGTCTTAGTCAGAGAAGGCTCCGCACGGAGATACTTAAGGCCTAACCCCTGTGTGAGGATTGCCCAGTGGAAGCCTGGACGAAAGGTCGAGCCTAAGAGAAGACGAGGATCATGATACACGGGCCCACGAAGAGTCTTACCAGGAAGGAGTGCGCGGCACTGGTAGGATTGAATACAGGTTAATGTAGGCTTAGACGTCACCTGACTCTGCTGAGAATTGCAGAGGAGGGGAAGCGTAGATGGTGCATGGAGGACGACAAGACCCTATACCATCTACTTACGGAATGCCAAGCCTTTGCGTGGGCAAGATTCAGAATCTTTGGCACAACGCTGATCGAGCCAGATTCAGTGCGTCGTGTTAGTATGGAGGAGATGCGGGCTCTTTTAAGGAAGACTGGAGGTTCTCTGATGCGGGCTTGGAGCACAACGGGCCCAATTGGTGGTCTAAGTGCAAAGCCCATTAGGGGCGATACTAAAACTGATACTGATCTTTGACATAAGTGAAATCATTAAACTGAAGCCGAAAAAAGGCCAAAAACTGGAAATATTTGTTTGCAATATTGCTTTTATTAATATTCATGGATTGGCATTTCGGTGTTTATAAGAACCTTTAAAACAGAAAAGGAACTTCCACCATGGGACATAAGTAACAGGTTGCCTGATGATTTATGCATTAATAAAGTCTATGACCACATTAAGTCCTTTAAGGGTCAGTCTTACTACAGCAAAAAAAATTCCAAAAACTACATCTACTAGAAATCCCAAATGTCAGTGAAAGTTTTCTTATAAAACATCGAAATTTAATGCGAAAAGTGGATAATAACGTACTGACACATTTATGGTAGAAATAAACAAATTAAAACAAAACGAGCAAAATCGTAAGCACAAATCCAAAAGTTGCAAATAGAGGATGAACTTACGACAAGAATGGAGGGAATAAGGCAGAAATAACCGAGATTTAGCAGCCATTGCTATGCATGTCGAGGAAAATATTTTAATTGTATTGTAAGCACTTGTCATGTATATTATTTTTATATAACTTCATAGTGCAACACCAATGTTAAAAAAATTCATATTTTTGCGATTCTAAGGGTACACTTTGGAATGTTTAACTGTATGCATTTTATTGTTCATAATCGACTTGATACCATTCAAACCACAATGTAATAAGGATAGGGATTGACAAACCTCAAACCAATAATGGTGATACCGTATGACTCATACGAATTACTCCGTAATTCAAGGAAATCTGCATTTTAATTTGAAGAATATGGGGCAAAAATTGAATTTACTTTTTTAAAAGCCGAATGTTCCTTGGACAGATTACCTACAAAAAGAATAATCATCATCTAATTACATATCGCACCACTTCTAGCAATCACTGGCTACTGCCGATAAAGAAAGCATACAAGAAAAGGCCACCACGCCTTCACTTAGCAGATAACGAATTTAGACTTCCTGCAATGACTTATTGTAGTAAGAATGTTTATTTTCGTTTGTGTCGGGCTTGTTAGGACCAATCTAAATTATCAACAAAGCTAATTATCGAAGTTAAAATGCTTTTGCGACATCAAGCAGAGCAAATCAAATTTTAAAGTTCACGGACAATCTTTGTTTTATTAAAAAAAAAACATATATTGGCTTTTTTTCAAAAAGTAAGAAAAAATACTGACTTTTATAATATTTTTTTAATACAATTTTGTAAAATATTATTGGATTGTTTACTGTAATTCTTTCAATTAAACATCATCATATCTTAAAGTGTTATTATAAAAATCTTTTTTTTTTCATATACCCTTCAATTACCATTATCAAAATTGTTGATTATTTGACTTTTCTAAAAACAGTCCAGTACAAATGAACTGGAAACTTCGTTAAATAAATTGAAATTTGACCGGAAAATTGTAAATTAACCTACTAGATTCAAGTTTCGCTCGCATTTACTGCTACTTTCTGATTTCACATTTACCGAGAATCTATATATGTTATTTTTGGAACGATTCCTTTGGGGTTTTCCGTGTTTTCTCATTTTAGCACCTCTTGCGGCAGAAAGAGCGTGGAAAATAATTAATTTTTAATTTTAAATCATTAAAAAAAAAACAATTTTCTAATTTAAAAATGCAGTAATTTACCGTTAAATTAAAAGCTGAGATCAATTTTTTTACAAGCTAGTACGAACCGTCATTGCACGTTTCTTTAGCCCTAGCAGGCAACTTTAACCCAAATCGGAACAGTTTAAACTTCCCGCCATATCGTGGCGCTAGTGCTATTTTGATAAGTTTCTCTACATCCTTGTTCTATGAGGATCTCTCGAACTTTATTGTGCTTTGAAAAGGTGTTACAGAATTTTATCGGCAAAATAAAGGAAAAAAAAACGGTGTACTTTGGCCCGCCTTTCCAGTTGATATTGGTCCATGAGCCAAAGTAATCAAATGACATTAAGTTTGAGTCGAGTAAACATTGGAAATATTAATATAGTTCTATTATTTGCAGGCACAAGAACAAACTGCTGCACTTGTGATACCATCAAATTATTGCAGGAAACCCGGCAGTCGTCAATATGTTGACTACACCAAAGAGCAGTTGGAAGAATGCAGAGCTGTGTAATACTCAGAAAATAGAGGATACCACGCAATATCATAAAAAACAAATTGGCGAAGAAATATGACAACAAACCTGGTATATCAATGGATTCCTCGTTCATATAACAGCACCTTCAGAATATAGCTTTCCAATAACAAACTCTCATCTTAAAATGGTTAATGGCGTTTATTTCGCATCCCAAGGGAGAATAGTTTAAGATGTTTCCTTAAGAGTCATAGAGTTCTATCTCGACGACTAGCAAGCAATATTAAAATAGAGCTCAGATATTGAAAAAAGCAATAGCAAACATTATCGAAAATATTGCCAAAGAAGTTCAAAACGTCCCTCTAGAAAATATCTATAACTATGTTGAAACTAATCGCTGTGATGATCGCGGAAGAAAGACTGTTATCTGTAGCTGTAGACGAGGAACCAAATACCCAGAATTGTTAAGGCAACAAAGGATAGTTTTTCTGTTATGTTTTGTGGTAATAATGGAGGAGAAGCTATTCCACCTTTCATAATTTATAAATCAGAATATCTGTGGTCCACTTGGACCAAAAATTGCCCTGAAGGTGCTCGTTACAAGAGGACCAAAAGTGGTAGGTGTAAAGGTTATGTTCTAGATCAAAAAAAGATCACTAGTGATCCCTAGTCCCCTACAAAACAGACAGCAGGAAACAGCAAAATAGACAGTAAAACAGCAAAACAGATAGCAAAAAAACTGGTATTTTCCAAGGGCGTATATAGGCGTATATAAGGGGAAGGCAGGGGAGATTCATGCATCTTAAGAATTGTGTTTTGTAAATTAAATGTTTTACTATAGAATTTTTTGTGACCATAATTGCCCCCCCCCCCCCTCCTGGGAAAAATTTTATATACGCTCTTGTTATTTTCATAAATAATGTACATGGAAGAATGTTTTTACTGTTTTTTTTTTTGCTGTTTTGTGTTGTTTTTTTGCTATTTTTTTACTGGTTTTGCGTTGCTTTTGCTGTTTTTTTGCTGTTTTTTTGCTGTTTTTGTTGTCTGTTTTGCTGTTTTACTGTCTGATTTGCTGTTTTACTGGCTATTTTGCTGTTTTACTGTCTGTTTTGTTGTTTCTTGCTGTATGTTTTGTTGTTTCTTGCTGCCTGTTTTGTAGAGGGACTAGGGATCACTAGTGATCTTTTTTTTTGATCTAGAACATAACCTGATGACTGGACTGATGCCATCCATGACTTTTGAAGACTGGTTTCTGGATTTCTGGAGGTGAGTTGCTGGAAGATCAAGAATGGAGAGGATCAGAAACAAAAAAAATCAGATAAATCATGGGCATCAAAGTGAACCAACTGAGATGGTTCGGATACTTACAAATAATGACAGATGAGAGACTCTCAGAATAAGTGTGGAAATGAACACCTCAGGGAAGAAGGAAAGGAGGAAGACCAAGGAGAAGTTGGAGTGAGGGCACTGACAGGGAGCCATATATATTCTTAGCCGGAAAGTAGTGTTTGGTGACAGAATGTCGGAGGCACAACATAAGCTGTATATGCTTGCCCCCTAATGCAACGCATATTCTTCAGCCTCTGGATGCTGCTTACTTTCGGCCACTAAAATATCACTAGAACAGCCGAATTTGGAGGAAACTTCCACCGATACCTAAAGAATAATTTGATTTGATGAGACATTATAAATGCTGAACTAGAAGGGAAAAGTATAAAAACTAAATGTGATTCCACGAAAAACATTTTGTGTTTCTGATCTTGCAGAAGCAGGAGTTTGCAGCAAACTAAAATTCAAAATTCAAAGGAGGTTGTAGAAAACCGTTTACAGCGCCCCGTTTCTTCATCGACAAGTTGCAGTAATTCGGAAATAAGTATTGCTTCTTCCACTGAAGACCACATTTTGACAGAATCAGAGGACGACTGTTTTCCATTAGCAACGTTGGTGTACAAGACCTTATGATAATACTGGGCAAGACATTCCTCAGGAGGAATCATCGCAATTCAAACATGCAAATAGCGACGAAGAAGAACAAATCCCACCTGATCTTGAAAATGACGAGTTGATGTAAACCGAGCTTGTAAAGAGTATCGGAGAAGAGTGCGGCTTATCGGTTCTTCACGTCGTAGAGTTGCCAAAAACAAATAAGAAGATCAAGATTCACCCGCTGTTCAAGAAGAAGAGATAACGCAATTTGATCCTCCAAAAAGCATTAGAGAAATAGAAGACTCACCCCTTCTCGAAGCAGAGGTTAAAATTGGCGGAATTAGTAAAGATGTTTCTTCAACTAGCATTCCTTCACTTATTAATGTTGTTGCTGACGATCATGTTTTAGTGACATGGTAATCACGTAACTATCCTGTGACCTACATGAAATAAGGTAGTTTCCTTTCAATTTGACAGCAGCCAAATTGGAATGAAACCACCAACGACACCCAAAGAACAATTTTCTTCTCTGTTGTTCTAACAGAAACAAAGCATAACATGCTTGCTGGATTCAAAAGACAAGCACATTTCCTATCAACAAAGAAAAACCAACGGTAAGGTTGCCAATACAAGACGGCATTATAAATATCGAACTTATTGCGGCATTTTTCGTGCAAAAATTACAACACACTTGAAATGAAACTTGTCAAGAAAGAAAACTTAATAAGCCTTCAGGAAAATCAACTCCCTCTCCTAGAAGAAGTTAAAAGTGCTGTTTCTTCAACTAACACTACTCCTTCACTCATTAGTATTATTGCTGGCTGGTAATCATGTTTTAGTATCATGGGAATCATATAACTATCCTGCTAACTACATGATATAAGCGAAGTTCTGGCTCTGGCCGTTGATCAAGGTAGTTTCCTTTCAATTTGGCAGAGCAGCGAAATTGGAATGAAACTGCCAACGACACCAAAAGAACGATTTCCTTCTCTGTTGAACATAGCTCTAAATGTTCTTATTAAAACAAAGCAAAACATGCTTGCTGGATTCAAAAAGACAAGCACATATCCTATCAACAAATAAGAACCATTGGCCAGGTTGCCAAGACAGGACAGCATTATACATATTGACCTTATTGTGGCTTCTTTCGTGCGAAGAACTGATTGCGCCTTCAAGAAAATCAATTTGTGTATCTGATGTTGCAAAGCAGGACCATCTGATTTGCAGTAAACTAAGACTTAAAAACCAAAACTAAGTAATGCTGACCAAGACATTCCTCAGGAGAGGTTCTGAGCGAAATAAAGCAAAACATGCTTGCTGAATTCAAAAAGACAAGGATATTTTCTATCAACAAAGAAAAACCATCCACCAGGTGTCCAAGACAAGACCGCATTATAAATATCGAATTTATTGCGGTCTCTTTCGTGCGAAAGTTACAACATGTGAAACCTCTCAAGAAAAAAAGAACAGAATGTTCCTCCAAGAAAATCAATTTCTGCTTTTGATCTTGCAGAATCAGGACCATCTGGTTTACAGCAAACTAAAACTTAAAAACCAAAACTAAGTAATAAGATCTATGGTAATGCTGACCAAGACATTCCTCAGGAGATATGGCTGCAGTCGAAACATGCAAATGACGATGAAAGAGAACAAACCTCACCTGGTCTTTAAAATGATGATGATGAGTTGATGCAAACCGAGCTTGTAAGGAGAATCGGAGAAGAGCGCGGCTTACCGATTCCTTACATCGTGGAGGTTCCACAAACTGAGATTGCTAAAACCAAGCTGGGAGACCAAGATGCACCTGCTATTCAAGCGCATAAAATATCGAAATTTGAGCCTCCAAAAACATTAGAGAAAAAGAAAACTCACCCTTTAAAAAAGGTCAAAAGTGCTGGAATTAAAAGGTGTTTCTTCAACTAACACTCCTTCACTCATTAATATTGTTACTAACGATAATATTGTAGTGCCATGGAAACCACGTATCAGTTCTGGCCGGGTGGTTTCAACTTCTGAAAAAGACGCTATTGTGACGTGCATAAAATAAGGGAAAACGTTCTGGCGATCAAGGACGAGCAGTTCTACACTTAGAAAAATATAATTCCTAAAACTGAAGTCGCTAAATGTACAAAGAAAAGTTGTTTTTTCTGTTCCAGAACTGGATGGTGGACACTGCTGCCCGCTTCATTGTATTTCTATTTCTAAACTTTTTAAAATGCTTCTAGGTTTATGCATTATGATGTACCCCAAATTTAAAATTAAGAAAAGTTGATTTTGTATTGCACTCAGTTTCGTAAAATTAAATTTCACTTTTGGAACAAATCATAGAGATTAGGTTGCCCCATGTTTATTAAGATGCGTTTTATTTATAAACCTCACTTCAGGTTATCGTCGGCCCAAAATTTAAGAAAAAAATATTATACCTAAACATAATCTTATTTAAATTTGCGTATTGTAACTTGTTAAATATACCTTTGGGCTAATAGCTTGGATCGCCTGATATGTCGATAGTAAAGTAACCCGCAACGACGGTGCATCAAAGTAAAAATATATGGCATAAAAAGTGGAAGTTATGCATAAAAAATTAAAATTTTTAGGTAACTTACCGATTAAATCAGAACAATATAAAACATATTTTCTTACCGATAAATTACCCAACCAAATCAATAGTAAATGAAATAATTAACAGGCAATTTTTTTAGAATAATTGCATACAATGCGTATATAGCTAGATCTAATAATATCTCTTATTAAAACAAATTAGATGCCTTAGTTATTCACTAATTAACACCATATTTCTAACAAATAAGTTAAATGAAATAAGTCTGTTAAAAGGCTAGCTAAAAATCTTGCAAATAGAGTAGGGAACAAAATATTATTTATAAATGATTATCAGACCACAACAATTAGAATCGAAAAATATTAAAACACAAATGAGATGCTTGGCCTTGAATCTAATATAAATGGGTACCACATGTTGGTTACATCTTATTCGTTTATTTACCATTTCCTAGATGAAAAATATCATACAAATTTTTAAATATGATTTTATAAACCCATCATAAGAGCTTAATAGTATATATACATTTCCCAATAAGGAATAAAACTTTGCCCGAAAAACAACTTACGCTAATATATAAATCACACTTTTATGTCTATAAACTCCGTTCTAGCAACGAATGGTGTTACGAAGGCTGCTATGACAATATGGCAATAAATTTAAATGATAATTTGCTATTTTTAAATGTGAATTTGGTAAAATAATGAAAACATATTAATGAGGCCGATAATGTGCATGCATCCCTTACTAAGTCAATAGTGCTCTCTTCATTTCCGATTCATATGACACCATTCATTCCCAGAATAAAGCCAAGCCTAGTCAACATTTATATAAAAATATTTGGATTCTCTAGAATAGACACTAAACTCTAATAAGTCTTGTTTTGAAGGCACTTAAGTTGCATTTTGTTTATGAATAATTTTTAAATGAGCAAGCATGTTGTCTTTTCTAGTGAAATCCTTACAACAGACCGGGCAAGTATACATTTTAACGTCCATCTTGTGCGACGTCATATAATGGCGGCAAAAATTACTTATATGCGTATAGACCCTGTCACATACAGTGCATCGATACAGGTTATCTTTTTCTCTAATGCAGAAATCCCGTGCGGTTTTGTCGGGGTCGGCGATCTTTTTTGAGTAGTTTATGTACCTACACACTGGCCCATCATATTGTGGATCGTCTACAATAACCTCGTAATTCATAAACTCATCTATGTCCACCATAGCTACCTTGCTCTTCTTTACATCGGGGCTCTCGTCATCAGGCTCGTGAGAGACACCATTATTAATAATAGTTTTTGGAGCGGGTTTGGTGGCATCTATTGGCTCACAATTAGGTTCCACTTCCTGACCATTAGGTTCGCTTTCATCCACCTCCAGATCAGAACAAGAATCTTCGGTATCTGCTGCAGGTTTTGGCTCAACCCTGAGCTCAAGAGGCTGTTGTTGTGGAGGGTTGAATTCTGACCTGGCCGTGTAAGGCAAGCCGTACTCTTGACGTAAGGATGAGTTGAAGTTAATACAGTGGACATTGTTGTTATGAAGAACTGTTTGGGGAGCTTGGCTTTTATTCACTGCAAGAAAATAAAGCCAGAATGAGCAACGTAGTGATGTTGGTGGCAGGTGAAGTTTATTAAACCATAGAAGCCATGCAAAAAAAGCAGAAACTGACACGGTATGCGATTATCTAGTAAGATCAAAACAATCATTATACCAAGGCAATAAGAACTTATTTTCATAAATTTGTCAAATGTGTTTGTTCAAGTAACCTTTTCCCGTAAAGGTGTTAAAAGCTCATAATTAAACTGATGGTCCTTATTTCAGATAAGTATTCAAATTTGCAGTACGTGTATCAGCGTTATATTTTTTTAGGAAAGCATGTTTCATCTGTTTGCGTTGTCTGGATGATTGCGCAATTCGTGCGAAATCTTTAATTTGGGGTTTTATAACTCAAGGTGAAATTTTGAAGATATATAAAGTTCTAACTAGATAGATATGTAAGCGATATCTAGTCAATACATAAGATAAGGGACGGTCGATATGTCTGTCTGATCCAAATTAACTTGGCAACTCCGTAATTATTAAAGATACGAAATGATTTGATTTAGCTTGATTTTTAACGCCGATTCAGCTGAAAAAATCCAACAAAAATCAGGAACGCTTTTTTTAGTTTTGAAGCAAAGTATACCTTTTATGGATATAATGCATTTTCCGAATTTTTTTCTTAATTCTGCAAAGACTTGATATCACATCATACGTCTCCCGTCTGCTATTTGTTTTCGAGATATTGGCATGTGAAATACGTAATTTTTACCAACTTGCAGACCAGTAGAGTCCAATCCGCTGAAGTATCATCTGGCACCAGCTAGTTTTACCGGTACCGGAAATGAATACCAGATGATAGATGATTTGTAGCTTGGGTATCAGGGTTTATCAATTATAGTTTAGTAAAATTAATTATCTCGAATTTAAAAGAGTTATATACACCTTTTCAGTGGATATTCTGAAAATTTCGAATTCTATTTAAAGTTTTATAAATATTTTATATCTTACCATACGTCTAATCGTTTGTTTTCGAGAGATTGACATGTGAAATACGTCATTTTCACCAATTTGAATACCGCTGAATTATCTATCATCTGGCACCAGCAGATGATATATGATAGAGGGTTTTGTGACAGGTAGATATCTCCGATTTTAAAAATCTTATTTTTTTTTTACTAGCAGGGGGTGTCTTATAGAACAGCAATAGCCAAAAAAATCGGAGGATCCATACATTTGAACCGAAAAAAAAAGCAGAAATCGAGTTTTCACACAAATTTGCTGCACCACTTCACAAAAGCACTAGAAATATAAGCAATATGCATCTGGAAATCAATTCAAGGGTGAAAATATTAACTAGGAGGTATTTGCGTGGAACGAGAGATCTCCGTTTTGCTTCGGTCCTAACTCAAAACGACTGATAGCTCCATTAAATAAAATTAAATTTTACTTCAAACTTCAATTTTTCAGAAGACGCATTGATGCCACACCTGCTGTAGTATCATTAGAAAAATGGTGCACAATTACTGTGTATATCTCTTTCTTTTATTCAGGTGAATGAATGCAAATCCAAATACACACTGTTTTTGAAGTTAAACTTCTTTAGCGAGGGTAAAGTCAGAAGAAATGATTATCAAAGTGAAACGCTTATCAAAGTGAAACGTCCCTTTAATTAAGCATGTTCCAGGCTAGCTACAGGGTTGAAACTTCCAGGACATGTAGCCAGGGTAAAATGAAGATCCTGGACGAAAACACGGGGTCATCAGTGGGGAGGGGGGATTATACCGTCCCACCCCCCACCCACCATGAATACCCAAAAATTAAAAAAAAATTACAAAAAATTGAAAAAAAGTAAAAAAAATCGGAAAGTTAATAAAAGTATTATAAAACTAAATAAGAAAAAAAAAATATTAAAAATTGTTCGGAAAATTAATAAGAGTATTATAAAGCAAAATAAAGAAAAAAATAATAATAAAAAAAAAGTTAGAGAAACGCGGTTTTCGACGAAAAAAAAGTTGAAAAAAATAAAAAAAAAAATTTTAAGTGTCGAAACCGGGGGCAAAAGTTGAGAGAAAAAAAATAAAAACTCAATTCCTTATACCTCTTTCAGAAGTTTCACTTCAGTTGCGTGCCTATAAAGGTGAGTGAGGCACATAATTTTTTTTTTAATGGAACACACTATTCGCTTATATTTATACAGAGTGTCTTAAATAGTGTGTGCCACTATTGCTATCTCTGAAACGGTAAGTGCTACGAGTTCGATTAAATTAGAGAAAAGTTGCCTTTTTTGATACCCATTCAGAACCCGTTTACAGTATTTTCAATTTCCTGTTAGTTTCTTAGATAAAAATTGCCTAAAAATATTTCGTCGATTATTACGAAACAAAGTTTAAATTCAAAAGTTCTTTAATTTTTTCCGCTCTCAATATGGAGCCTTCAAATTTCACATCCGGCGTTTCGTGTTCGCGCCACCACCATCAACTTAATTTTCTTAAACACGGACCTGGATGTTTTATTTCAGATTTTAAGAGCTTCTGATGTCCCAAAATCAATGACGTATCGCACTTATTCGAAACAATAACTTATTCACTTTTGATTTAATTCCTACCAAAGTTATCTTTTTTGTCTCTCTCTTCACACATTATGTTCTTATGGAAAGTGCCAATAATATGAATTTTTCGAATAAGTGAAATTGATTTTGGAACACGAGAAGCTCTTAAAATCTGAAATAAAAAATACAAATTCGTACTTAAGAAAATTAAGTTGATGGTGGTGGCCCGAATACGAAACGCTGGAGGTGATGTTTGAAGGCACCATATTGTAAAGCGGAAAAAAATATAAAACTTTTGAATTTAAAGTCTCGAAAATGAACAGTCTTTGTAAAAATCGACGAAATATGTTTAGTCATATTTCATAAATGACTCTGTATCTTAAAAACTAACCGGAATTTTACAACACTGTAAACGGATCCTGAATGCGCATCAAAAAGGCAACTTTTCTCTAATTTAATCGACCTCGTAGCACTTACCGTTTCAGAGATAGCAATAGTGGCACACGCTATTTAAGACCTGTATATTCGTTAAATATTTCACTTCACAACCTAAAAACTAACCCGCACCGCAACAAAAACTAACCCAAAATAACCATAGAAGTGAATTATTTTTTACAATAATTTCGGTTAGTTTGCTTGTTGGCTGCCCCCCGGAGCGAGCGAAGGGTCATGCGTGAAGTGAGATATATTAGACTGATAAAAACGTATTAAGTGAAATAAGTACAAATCAAATACATATGTATATATTCGACCAGTTGTGGCAAATTTATAGAAACACCCCAGAAGATCACTTAATTACTTGTGCCCATAAGAAAATGTGCAACTTTGGGCAAGTGGTAATGCAAATTTGCGATTCTAGACCAATTTGGATTCAAACTTCGAAGTTTGATTTCGGCTTTAATATCGTAAATCCTCTGATTTTTGCTTCTTAAACTACTCTATTGAAAAAGGAAAATTTGCAAAATCAGAAGATTGGATGATAGATTAAAATTCACCCTCAGTTCTTCTCAGCTCCTAGATATCCATTATGGTAAAAATGACGTTTTTCATCTTGGAAACAAATGCCTATAGAATTTGAAACAGAACTGAACATTTTGAGAATAAGCAGTTACTTATTATATTTAAAAAAATATATATTTTGCGTCCAAACTCAAAAACGCGATGATCTTAATCAACGTTAAATATTCTACTACATTGCTAATTTAAACGATTCTCTATTTACCTTTAATAATTCTGAAGGTACCAATGTTGTCTGCACTTAAATTTGGATCAACCTGTATATTACAAATTCTATTCATCCTTTTGTTGTTATGAATGTTTAATTTGGTAAATATCAGACCAAAACCGGAAGTGCCCTCACCTATTTTTGTAATGAAATGGGACATTTATTGCCATAAATTGTGATTCAGTAGAAAGTTACTTTTCCAACGATAAACACTACTACTTGCACATTTTGCCATGAACTACTGATATCAATGGAATTTTATGAAATTTACTCTTTTAGCGCTCCCCCCGTAACCGGGCATTTTTTTGAGAAGTACGGACAAATAGCATGTAAGTAACAGTAATTCAACACCAACATTTTTGACTCACAAATTGGTAAAGATGGTCCACTGTTTTATATATTTTTTCACTTTTTTGTTTTTTCTTTTAAATACCATCATTGAAAAAATTAAATTTTGTATCATAGGAAACTAAGAACAAATTACAAAGTTTAATACAAATGTAGGGAGGATACCAGAAGTTGTTTTATGGCTTGTGTTTTATTATGGTTTGTAGTTCCTAATAAAAAACCCCTGTTAGTGTTTGAAAGAAATGAGTTAGTTTGGGTTAGATTGGGTTAGCTGGAGCCTAAAAAAATAAGAAAAAGTTAAAATACCAAAAAAGCTCAGCCTTCTCTCTACAAATTAATTCGTCAAAAATTAATTACTGTCCTGTTACGGGGGCAATGCTAAACGTTTAAATTTCTTAAACTCTCAATTATATCAGTAGTTTACGAATAAGCTGCGTAAATGTGATATCGTTTCAAATGTAATTTCGTGCTGAATATTTATTTATAACAAAAATCGGCTCCAGCCATTTAAGATATTTTGAAATATTTACTGTAAATAGCAACAAATTATACATGAGATCCGGTTTATCCATCAGTATATCTGAGGTGTGGCTATCCAGGGTGACAATCAGGCTATATTTTCTACACTAAAGAAGATATAAAAAAAATATATTATTTCTACAAAAAAGCGAGGTAATAAAAACGAAGTATTTTGCGGACCACCCTCACCCACCCTGGAGCCCTTCCCTCATTCACTTTACCCCACTTGTGACACCTCTCTAGAAAGCTTATCAAAAACTTTTCAGCGATATTAAAATTAATGAGATTTAAGCACGAGATGTGAGCAAAATTTTGAGAAAACGAAAAAAGATCCTAAGCCTAAATTAAATCACGATTACAATGCTAAATTTGTCAATTTTTTGATAATAACGCAAATATGAACTTGTTTTTTGCTATTTTTTGTAAATTCTTCAATCAAATTTGTATCTTTTCAGTTATTCAAAATTGAACGTGCTTGCTGTTGCCATCACTTGTATCTGTATTTTTGCTTCTTAATTCGGAATGGTCTATGGAAATACCGAGTAGTGCGATTTTTCTTTATGGTACTATTTCAGAACTGGCATTACTTTTAATGAAAGGCATCCTGTCAAAAAAGTCAGCCACGTCTACATAAGAGATTTGTTTCCAAACTTTCAAGAAACTAGATCCGTTTGTAACAAGAAAAAAACAACAACCGAGTTTTGGATGAATAAATGCAGATTCATGTTACTGGCCAAGTTTCTATAAATGCAAAGGTGTCAACTCGTAATTTAGCTGCGGTTACCGGCGTATCCAGAAAACCCTTTAGGAAAGTAATGAAGATGCACAGAATTTCACCCTTACAAAACGAAAATTTTGCAAGAACTTGGCGAAAATTATCCAGACAGAAGAATTCAGTTTTATAAAACCAAGACAAGAATAACTACGGCAACACCCGAATTTAAAAAGAAACATTTATACTTCACTAATGAATCTTCTTTTTTCCCCAATGGTCATATGAATAAACAGAACTGTCACTACTGGAGTGAAGTTAATCCGCATCTTTTTACAGAGGAACACACTCAATATCTCAAAAAGTCAATGTTTGAGCAGAAATACTGGGAGATAATAACATAGGTCCTCTTTTTATTGTTGTTGTTGAAATGCTCAATAGAGTCCTCGATTGTTCATGAACTTGAAACTCAAAGAGACTTACTTACAAGGCAATCTAAATCTGAAGGAAGATTTTCTACACTTCCAGCAAGATGGTGCACCCCACACTATGATTCTGTGGCGAGAGAGTGGTTGGATCAAAATTATCCAAACCAGTGTATTGGCAGAAGAGCTACAATTGAATGACCGCTAAGATCACCTGACCTTACCCCTATGGACTTATTTTTATGGGGTTACATTAAATCACTAGTTTACAATACCCAGCCAGCCTCTCTGAAAGAATGGCGTCAAAGAATAATTGATGCTTGTCGAAGTATTCCAAAGAACTGCGCCAACGAACTAACATCCGTTTTTTTCAGGCTTCTTTCTCTGTCTTACGGAAAAAGGATCTACCTCGACTGCAATCTGTTCCAAAAAAATCCAAGAAAACCACGCCCTAAAACTATCGCCCAATTGCCTTACTTCCAATAATCTCCAAAGTCATGGAACGTGTAGTTAATCAGCAACTACTCAAGTACCTCGAGAACAACAGAATAATCTTTCGCAAAGAGAGATCGACAGGAGATATAATGGCCTATGTCACTCATATATGGAGTAGGACAATTGAGAACTACGGAGAGTCTCAAGCGATTGCGTTGGATATTTCGAAGGCATTCGACAGAGTTTGGCATGACGGACTGCTCAACAAACTGCCGTCCATCGGATTGCCAGCCTATCTCTGTAGCTGACTTGCCAGTTTCCTTAAGAACCGATCTCTGCACGTTGCAGTTGATGGACACATCTCAGACACATTCACCATTAACGCGGGCGTGCCTCAGGGCGCAATACTTTCACCAACTCTGTTCCTCATCTCTATCAATGATCTGCTGACCGAAACGAATAATCCTGTTTACAGTTTTGCAGATGACAGTACCCTTGTCTCTCAATTGAGAGCAGGAAAACCTTTATCAGCGACTGAGACTTATCGCCGCAGACAGGAGCAGATTGCAGCAATTAATCAAGATCTGGAAAAAGTTAAAACGTGGGGCGATAGAAACTTGGTCCAGTTCAATGCAGCAAAGACCCAAGCAGCCACGTTTACCAATAAAGCCAATACGGCTGGCCCTGACATCATTATGGCTGTATCGATCATTCCTTCATCCTCGTCAATCGGAATGCTGGGTGTCTCGATCAACAGCAATATGTCCTGGCATGACCACGTTGCTGACATCGCAAAATCAGCCTCCCAGAAGCATGATGCGCTATTTCGCAACAAAAAAACTGTATACAAGGCAGCAGTTGTTTTTCCTCTACAAAGCGCAAATAAGACCGTGCTCAAAATATTGCTCACACATCTGGGGTGCCGCGCCAAAGCACACCCTAAAGCTGCTGGATTCCATTCAGGAGAGAGATGTGCGTCTTGTCGGCGACCCGGAGTTGACCCGGAATCTGGATAGTCTGGAACACCGCAGACATGTGGCCGAGATGTCCCTGTTTTACAGACACTTTCACGGCAGATGTTCCTAGGATTTGGCCCGCCTCATCCCACCCCTGGCAACGCCTGCCAGACAGTCACGACAAACGGCAAGAGCGCACCAGTTCGTACAACTGGAAACACCTAGAACATCGCTTTACAAGAACTCCTTTGTCTGGCGCACTGCATCACTGTGGAACTCACTCCCAGGACATCTGTCATTGTAATTACAACCTAGAACCATTCAAGAACAGGGTTAATCAACATCTTCGCAGAGACACCGCTCGTCGAGCTCCATAGGATCTTCCTTTAGTGTGTCTGTGTCACTTAACAAAATAGTTAAAAAAGAGAGTTAAAAAACAAATATTTGCGTTATTGCAAAAAATATAGTCGTAGAACTAATTTAGGCTTGGAGCTTTTTCCGTGATTTAAGTCTACCTTCTAACGTTTTGTGCCAAATTTTACAAAACCCAGTTTTAAAATATTTTCTCAAAATTTTGTCAACGTTTTGTACTTAAACCTCATTCATTTTGGTATCGCTGAAAAGCATTTTTGATTAGCTTTCCACAGAAGGTACAGAAGTGGGATAGTTCAGATCTAAAAGTGGATGGATAGTGCTTTAGAGGTGAGTGAGGGTGGTCTGTAAAATCCTTCATTTTGATTCCCCCGGGTTTTTGTAGAAATGGCATTTTTTGATTTATTTAGGGTTTTAAGTTTTTAAATTGTCAACCTGTACAGGGGATGGCACATAGATAGTTTGACAAACTATAGGAATATTGCTGGTATTCGGATAATGTAAGGTATACTTTTTATGTTACTAAAACAAATGTTACAAATTTTACGAAACATATGTTGATTTATGGATATCTCCAGTGGGATGATCGATCCCTAACCCAAACTGGAATATTTTGACAATCTGAGAATTATTTCCCAATTAGAAGTTATACGTTTGATGTTACTAAAAAAAATCTAAAACCCCTATTCCCTAGCTATTTACTGCATTGCATTTATTTACACCCTTTGAGTATTTTTAGGACGAAAAGTTTAGATAAACATTGGTTCGGAAATGCGTTGTTTCCAAAATACAGGGTATTCAAGTTTAAGAAAAAAACGGTAGTGTACGCCACTGACTTCTTTCTAATTTTGGTATTTATTTCGGATTAAGTAACTAAACATATAACTTTTTGTCCCTTGAATTATTTTCGTATCATGCTTACTTTTTAGGGAAAAAAATAAAAACCACTATTACATGTCCCTAGACACTATCACAAGAAAGTGATTGTTGTTTGTTTTCCTCAAAAACTAAGCAAGATACAAAGATAACACAAGGGATAGGAAAGTCGTATTTCTTGTTGCTATTATTGAAAAAATATATAGAATTTAAAAAAAAGTGAGTGGCTTCCAATTTTTTATCAAAAATATCCAGAAGATTGACCTGCGGGACGCCACTGGACTTAATAATAATTAATCTAATTAGTGCTAAATTTTAACAAAATAGATCAAAAGAATATTAAGATTTTTACAAAAAAAAAAGATTTTTTTTTAAAGTTTGACACCCTGTATTTTGGAAACAGTGCATTTCCGGACCTATGCTTATATAAACTTTTTGTCTTAAAACTTGAAATCACTCGAAGTTACCTCCTGAAGTTTGGCTACGTACTTAAATAACACCCTGTATAATTGTCCCAAAATGATTGAATGTATCGAGTTCAAATGAAAAATGCATAAAATAAAAGGCCTTAGTCTTTCCATCAAGAAAAACACTTTACCGGTATTTGTCTTAAAGCAGTTAGAAAAACCTTCGGAAGGCATAAGCAACACAAAATAAAATTACAAGAAATCTTCATTAAATAAATATGAATTTAATATTAATAGAAATTCGAAATTCTACAGAATATCCCCTTTGCAAAGGTTTTATATTTTAGTTATCAAGTTTTGAGAAAACATTTTGTAAACGAGCTATATCAGCCAACTTTTGTTTACGTACAGGTAACATAACATTTTATTTTAATGCTATATAGGTTATTTTTATCGATAAAAGCAACCCAAGTATAAATAAATATACCATTAAAATTTAATTTTTTTCAGGCACTTCATTTTAATGTTGTTTGTTGCCTGAATGCTTTATATCTTTTGGAAAGTTAAATTGTCCTATAGTATTTTTTAAATGTTTTTCCCATTGTTTGAGTGTTTTTTTGCACAATTCCTAATGAATAATTAAATATACAAAATATAAGACATCAAAAAAATAGAATTATTAAAAAATTTGAATAAATAATGAAATTTCTAATGTAAAATCGGCTAGTTATTTGCTGTACCGTATTTTATCAAACACAAGCACAAGAGACGGTTAATTCAAATTGTACACTTATATTTACTTAAATAATATACGTATTCAACAAATATTAGGCCGATAAAGCAAATACCAAAATAAATACGCTATGGCGGTCATGCAACTGAAAAAAAATATAAATCCATCACCACGAAACACGTATAAGATTAGTTAAGGGAAAAGCTATAGGGAATGGGCCGGGCCGCATAGCGGGCTATGGGTTCTTATGATATTGGTGTGGTTAGTGGATGACACTACTATATCAATGGCTCATTCCTTACACTCTTCCCTTAGTTATGTAAAATTGTATCAACTCACCTCTGGATGTAACAACGATGCACAGTATACTTTCACTGACAGCACTATAGCTTTTCCCTTCACTAAACTTTGAAACACAAAAATTGTTTTCCATTAAAATAGTGATAACAATAATAATAATAATCTCTTCTAAGTTGGGGTTTGGAACTTTCAGCAAAATGCACTCATCACACGGTTCGCTAACCATGTTAGAATCATCAGGAGGTGGTTAAGGTTTTAATCATCCCCTGATGATGCTAACACAATCAAAATATTCTCGGACAATCAAGAGCCTTTAAAAGCTCTTGAATCTAGCCGTTGTTCATCCAAGGCAGTATGGAACTGCCAGGAACTACTCACCAAACTAGGTAAAGAAAATAAACTTACACTGATCTAAATACCCGGACATATAGAGTATGAAGGTAACGAAAGAGCTGATGCTCTTGCGAAGCAGGAGGCCGCAACGACCTTCATAGAACCAGGACCAGTACTGGGAATAGCTTACAACACAGCTAAGGAAGCCCTCTCCAGGTGGACACAACAGCAATTTGTAGAAAAATGGAGAGAGTTACCGGGCCTCATCCAAAGATGGCAGTGAATCTGCCATCAGGAGTGAGAACTAGACAACTTCTTCAACTTAGTCGACAGCAGGTATAGGCTGTTGTTAGCATGTACACTGGCCATTGTAGGCTAAGAAGCCGCATAAACAAGCTCGGGTTTTCCGAAGAAACGGAATGCCGCTTGTGCTTGGATGACAATGAAACAATGGAGCATGTTTTATGCCCCTGTGCAGCAATGGAAAGAACCAGACAAACAGTGTTTGGAAAATTTCAAATTACACTTGTAGTTTTGAATATTATCAATCCCAGAAAGCTAATCGACTTCGTGAAAATGATCGAGCCTCTAGCCCAAGGGTCGCAGTGGAGGGCCCACTCACGTGTACGAATACCGTGCGGAGAAGGTCAAGAGAATAAAATTTATCATCTCGTGTATCATCAAAGGCAGCGCTTGGAATTTTCTCGAACTCATGCAGATTGGGATATGGACAAATGGCGAAACGTTCTCTTTACGGACGAGTCTCATTTTACGAGATATTCACTTGTTAGTCACCAAAGAGTGTGGAGAAGACTTGGGGAACACTATGTTCAAAGTTGTTTTCTTCCAGGGTACAATTTGGTGGTGGAGGTGTGATGGTATGGGACGGCATTTCGTTGGAAGCCCACAGAGACCTTGTTAGGCTACAGGGAGGTAGCTTTAACGCCGACAGATACATTAGGGAGTATTTGGAACAAGATGGAGATAATTTTCTCCTAATGTAAGATAATGTACGGCCGCACATAGCCAGAATGACTAGGCAATATGATATTCAAGTACTAGACTGACCCCCAAGGAGTTCAGATATAAACCCACATGAAGAGCATACGTGGGACAATCTAGGTGAAGTGAAGTATGATGAGTCTCAAACTGTGGTTGTATTGGAACAGCTGCTGGTAAACGAGTGGGAGCAAATGCCACAAGATGCGGTTGAGTCAAAGCATTCAATCCATGTCAAACAAGATGAGAGCTGTTATTCAAGCTCGAGGAGGAAATACTCGATTTTGATACCGATTTTTAATACCAATATTGCCAAGACAAGTTTTCAAATTTTTGTTGTGGTTATAACTTGCAGTTTCCTTGTTTCCTTTTAAAAATTGCTTTTCCTAAAGGAATGCAGATATTGATATAAATCAAAAAATAACTGTTTAGAAAAGATGAGGTTTGAAAATCTTCTACGCAGACACATAATTCAGTTTTAAATAAAAGTGTCTACAATTTGATAAAAAAATTATTAAAAATGATACAAAACTTGAAAAGTTATATACCATTGAATTTGAACAAAAAATTGTTTGTTGTTGCCCAGAGCAGTTCGACCTGTTGGTGTTTTTTTGTTCATACGCTTTATATGGACCAATTTTTGAATTCGACGTGAAATTTTAGACCGAAAGTTGACGTTTTTAATTCAACAAAATGCCCTTTTTATATTATTATTCATATTTGTAGTAGGTATCATATTTATATCTTTGTAGATTAGATACAAACCCATTTCTCATTTCAAAAAAGGGTGTAGAATAGAAAAACCAAAGAATCATAACAAATTAATAAACATAGTTAATAAAGAGTTAGGGCTGGGTCACTGTTAAGTAATCACAAAGTTAATTATCTTTTTTAACTAATATTTGCTAATGGTTAAAAAAGTTTTATAATTTACCGGTTAAATATACGTAAGTATCTTGTTATATCAGGCAGCTCAAAGCAAGTGTAGTTATATTTTGTTGCAAAACGAGAAGGGAATATATGTTCTATTTTACAATAGACATAGGTAAACACGTCATTCTTTCAGCCAAATATATAGAGCGTTAGTTGTAAATAATGCGAGTCTTTTTAAAAACTTTTTCACGTCGCTTTTTTCTTTCTAATAATTATTATTAAGTTTTCTATACAAAGATATCTGTTTTATATAATAAAGCTTAGAGCTTTCTTTACTTAAGATGAATAGCTATATTGATTTTAAAATATTATTTTATATTATACAATGACAAAATCCTTATTGACCATCAATTTTTATTTTTATTTTAGGTAATTGTTGGTTGTACATGTACAGGGTGGCTCGAATTCGTGTCTATGTATGGGGAACTCGAAAACCGTAAGAGATACAGTATCGGTCAAATTAAGGCAAAATTGCGCATTTATGTGCCTAACAATATGCCGTTTAGAAAGTTTCAAAATTCCGAGTATTTCCGGAGATATCTGGAAAAACCGAAATTTTGAAAAATCGTTTTATTTTTTTCCTGTGCTTATTTAAACACGGATTTCAAATTGAATTGCACTTTTGCATTGCCACTTTTTCCGCTCTATCCAATGGTGTTATCCAGTTTGAAATCCGACGTTTCGCCTTCAAGGGATCATCATCAAGTATTTTTTTTTAAATACGAACTTAAATTTTTTTTTATCGTTTTTCAGAGGGTATTGGCGTTATTAATTGTGTTTTTATTTCTTTTAATTTCTTTTTTTTTTAATTTTTATTATTTTTTTTAAATATATATATTTTGCTTTGGCGTAATTTTAAATAATTTAAGGTAGGTACTTTTGAAATTTTTATATTCTTTAAAAACATTTTATTTCGGTTTTTGTATTAAATAGAACATTGGAACTCGTATTAAAAATAAAAAATAGTAAAATTATTTTTTACGAGAATGTAGCCATGAACTATTACTCAAACAATTTGCTTCGTGCAAAGATGAAATATTTTCAACTTTTAACCAATTAAAATTTTTTCAAAGAGAACATAAAAAATGTATATTCATACTGCGTGATCCTATAGGTACTTTGATGGAAAAACACACCTATTGGAATTTTGCATATAAATAATAAAAAAATTATAATTTATAGGCAAAATTCCAATAGGTGTGTTTTCCATCAAAGTACCTACAGTATCACATAGTATGATTATAAATTGTTCATGTTTTCTATTAAATAAATTTTTTAATTGGTTAAAAGTTGAAAATATTTTATCTTTGCACTAAGCGACTTGTTTGAGTAATAGTTCATGGCCATATTCCCGTAAAAAATAATTTTACTATTTTTTATTTTTAATAGGGGATCCAATTTTCCACTTAATACAAAAAACACAATAAAATATTTTTATAGAATATAAAAATTTCAAAAGTACCTATCTTAAATTATTTAAAATTACGCCAAAGCAAAATATTTAATTTAAAAAAAATACAAAAAAAATAAATTAAAAAAAAAATTAAAACATATACTCATATTAACAACGTCAATACCATCTGAAAAACGATAAAATAAATTAAAGTTTGTATTTAAAAAAAGAAAGTTGATGATGATCCCTTGAAGACGAAAAGTCGGATTTCAAACTGGATACCATCATTGGATAGAGCGGAGAAGGTGGCAACGCAAAAGTGCAATTCAATTTGAGATCCGTTTTTAAATAAGCCCAGGAAAAAATAAAACGATTTTTCAAAATTTCGGTTTTTTTCCGGATATCTCCGGACACACTCGGAATTTTGAAACTTTCTAAACGGCATATTGTTAGGCACCTAAATGCGCAATTTTGCCTTAATTTGACCGACACTGTATCTGTTACGGTTTTAGAGTTCCCCATACATAGACACGAAAACCGACGTTTCGTCCTCAAGGGATTATCAACTTTCTTTTTTTTCAATACGAACTTTTTTTTAACGTTTTCAGATGATATTGGCGTTATACAAATATGTGTTTTAAATTTTTTTTAATCTTATTTTTTAATTTTTTTTTTGAAATTGCTTATTTTGCTTTGGCGTAATTTGAAATAGTTTGTACTTTTGAAATTTTTATATTCTATAATAATTATTTAGATTTTGTGTGAAGTGGAAAAGAGAAGCCTTTATTTTTAATAAAAATAAAAAAGAGTAACATTAAATAAACAGGTTCGATTGTTTTTTACCCCAAAGCAAAATAAACTTAAAAAAAATAAAAAAAGATTTAAAAAAAACCATATTCATATTAATACCCAAATATCATCTGAATAACAATTCGTTCGTATTTAAAAAAAAGAAAGTTGATGATGACTCCTTGAAGACGAACCCATTGGATAGAGCGGAAAAAGTGGCAATGAAAAAGTGCAATTGAATTTGAAATTGGTTTTTAAATAAGCTCAGGGAAAAATAAAACGATTTTTCTATTTTTCGTTTTTTTTTTCGGATATCTCCGGAAATGCTCGGAATTTTAAAACTTTCTTAACCGCATATTGTTAGGCATCTAAATGCGCAATTTTGCCCCAATTTGACCGACACTTTATCTCTTGCGGTTTTTGAGTTCCCCATACATATAGACTCGAATTTGAGCCACCCTGTACACGCGAAGAATGAAATGGACTATGCAAAAAGTGTTTATTATCTTTTAGGGCATTGAGGAAGTAAAGAACATCATGTATTTTGTATCGAATTGTTTTAATAAAAACACTATCAAATATCGACAAAAGCCCTTTTAACCGCTGGTAAAAAAATGAAAGTAAACAACCGCTTAACTACATTAATTTATTTCTAAGCTATTAAAATCCGATACTAATTTAAAGGATACTAGATTGGGGATACACCAGATATACTTCTTGAAAATAAATATCCATGCTGCTTCATAAAACCGCGCGCTGATGGATCAGTTTCCGCACGCAGCTGATTGGATCCGATATTCCGACACCAATCAAATCCAGTGCATTCTTATGTATATAACATATATTATAGAAATATAGTCTAAAATTTGACGAAGAATTCGAAAATCGAATGAAATACATTCATATAAAAATGAGAACAATTTTTGATATATCCGAACCTAAAAGCAAAAGGTTTGAACCATTACAAATCACCCTGTCCCTCCAGTACCTACATACTCGACGCTCCAGGGAAAAACTGTTTGCGTACTACAGCCTCCAGCAGCGTCTCAAAAATACGAAATTTCGTTGCTACTTAAATGATAACTTCATTTATCAATCAATTTGAAATAGCGTGAAAGAGAGTAACAACAATACCATATTTATTTCACATCAAGAAGAAAAACTAGGGACAAAAATGTATGGATTTCAGTCCAGACCCTGTATAAAATAAATACGATAATTGGCAGTCGAGCAAACGAACGCATATTAAAATTAATAACAATTTAGTAACGTTGCTCAATGTTAATTTTACACTATTTAAATCTAAAAGTTGTTAATTAAACGCTACGAAAAGTTGTATTTTCCGTTTAACATCCTAAAATCGATAACACGAGGAATTAGTTCGCATTCGTCAATTATATACAACCCAAACGTGCTGAATTGCCGGACACAGAGTTTAATCTATAAAACAAAGGGTCCATATATTGCACATGAGATTTGTAGAACGTGACATGTTGCGCATGATAGAGGTAGGGAATTATCGATATCGATATCATCGAACTGTCGATAGTAGTACAGCAGCACGTTTTTGGGTAAAGATTATGAGCTAGTAATCATGAAGACATAAAATCCTTGAGAAAAGAAATGTAGTTTATACAGAAAAACTTGCTTACTTAAAATTATGCACAACAACTCACCAACTGGAGTATCGTCCGAATTCCGTCGTTCGCTGAACCCCTCCTGCGACGTTCCGGCAATAGGCTCGTCCCGTTCCTCCTTGACCTTCGCGCCGCCAGCGCCGTCATCCTCCTCTTTGCTCGTGCTGCCGTCGGAGTTGTTTCCTGCAAAACCATCCATACCCATTTTAACTTCCAGCATTTCCGGACTACCCTGGACTATAGAGTCCCTGGCTTCCGATTCGTCACCGTTAGAATTGCCCGACAACCTTCTAGGCCTACCTCGTTTCCTCTTGGGCTGCATCAAGTAGTTCCCCAACATGTTGAAGGAACCCGCTGCGGCCGCGGAAGCAAACCTCTTGTTTTGCTGCTGCTGGATGCGCTGCAGATTCGGGATATTCGAGTTTTGCTGGGTCAGCGAGTTTGCGATGTTGTCACACTTTTCCTCGTTTACCTTTACAAAAATAACGATATCAATATATAAACAGTGCCGAACGCTTAGAAATTTTCAGGGCACATATAATCCAAGTAAGCGGCCCATGGAAATAAGGGAAACAATACTTCCCGTAGGAAGGCAAATCTATAAAAATATAGGAAATGCATTTGAATTTTTACGTCGGCCATAATGATCCGGGTCTGGTGTAAGTAGGTACCCGTACCCGACCCACTATCCCTCTTCGTAGTGCCCATGTTTCAGATTGCTTGGCAACGAAATTCCTTATGAGATTTCTGGTAATGGGGGGTGAACGAAATCTTATTAATTGCGTTACATGCTTGTCATCTTATTTCATGAAAAACAAAATCCTTGTAATACTTAATAATTGCGAATAAAATGGCCGAGTCACGATCTGACCCCCAAATGCACTCAATTGTGTTACTTCTTTGGAAAACCATGCTTAATTATTATATTTTGACTTGAACATGATGGGATATTACTATTAATGCAAAGTTACATGGACTCTTAATGGTAATTAATGGAAGAAAATACAGTTCTGGTCAACAAATATGTACCTAAATAAATATTTCAAGAGAAAAACCCGTGTTCAATCTCAATCAAAACCCCATACAAAGATGGCAGGGTTTTGGTAAGTAAATAATAAAGTATGGATATATAAAGCGTAGAAAGCTCATGGTGATTTTTTTATATAATTATTTGGTACAGATTTTTTCTCTGAATTCAGACTTTTCGCTAAAGGGTGTGAAATATATATAACTGTGCGTATAGTCCATACTTTTTCTTCGCAGTCAAGCTATAAATTCAGAGAAAAAAGTCTGCAATATAAAAATTCCAGATTGAAACCGCTTCCCTTTATATTCGAAGAATGCGACTAGTAAATTCTTATAGACATTAATTGCATTACCTCAGTCAATCCCTTTATCCTCAAGCTTTCTGCTACCCTTAGGAAGTGTGTCAATCTGTCTTGATCCACACTGACTTCCCCTCGGTACATAAAATCTAGAAGACTCTTCATATCACTATACGGCACATCCTTAAGGATCACGATGGGGTGCTTATCTGGATGGTTCATAAATAGGGCTTGGAAATAAGGACTGCAAGCAGATAGCACCATCTTGTGAGCCCTTAGCAATTGTCCTTCAACAGCCAGGGTAACGTCTACGAAGCTCTCGTCATGAAGCAACTGGTCGAATACTGACAGGAGGTTGGACTGATGGTTGTTCCATCGGAGACAGAAACGTTGGGTGGCCATGTTGGGTGGAGCGGTAGCCGCCGGCACGGGCTGGTTATACTGAGGCTGAAAGCGGTAGGGTAAACCAGACATGGGCGGATCAGGCGGAATTTTGTTTGGTTTTGTGGTACACTGGAAACAAAAAAGCAAGTTAGTTTTTTATAGCAACAGAGTTAGAAGTTAAAGATTACCAGCAGCACAAGTCGAAATATTGTAGGTTTAAAATTATTGTTAAATATAGGAATGCACACTATTTCCATGGTTATTCAATATTTATGGTGGTAGCTACATGTATTCGAAACTTGGGAAGTATATGTCAACTAGGACATCCAATGCCAGGACCTCAAATTCCGAACACCCAGAATCCCGAACAAATTTCAATCATTTCAAATATGGTTATTTTCAGGTTTGGGTCCAAATATCTACGGAACACTGGAAAACAAACATTGCAAACACTAAGCGAGACCAGGCGGATCTAAGGAGATAGGCCTTACTATAATATTTGAGACTAAGTATTTGTGAATCAAACATCAGCTCTAAATATATCAATGTAGTTGAACCTCTCAACATTAAAACAGATACTATTTTTATTATGAAGTGTAAGGATTTGGGAACACATGAGCTCTTCAAGTTCGAAGAGAAAGTAGAGGGTAGCGTTAAAGAAACAAATCATGAAGTAGATCTTCAACGCGTTGGATAAAAGTCACCAAATTTACCGGCGATACTATAGGCATATTCATTGCAGAAGCCCAAGACCTTTTACAGAACTTGTTGAGCGAGTGTGACTTGACATGGCTAATTGGAAATGTGGACTGAAAAAGTAATCAATTAATATTTTAAGTGAAACTGCTCAATTTTAAATTCAAGGCTAATAGAGAAATTATATTTAAAATACAGAACATTATCATCCTTAACAGTACAATTTACCAGAAATATGTTTCTCAATTTACTGTAATGTCATGAGTGCAGAATACATTAAAATGTAAATGCTAGTCATGCAGATCCTTATCGTGAACTGCTAATCGTTTATTAAATTATAATTCTTAAGCAGTGTTTATCATGCACATTTCCCTCATCCTTATTTTATTCATGTTAACGCATCTGCCTCTTTTTCAAGTGCCGTCTTTGTTACGAAGATTTGCAATCGTCAAGGTTATGTGGGCATTTTTTAAATAGCCGGTTGAAACAGCTGATTCGATATACGATTAATTCATTCTCGGAGATTTTCAGTCATGAGTAGTAGTGGCAAGATTCAATAAAATATTGTCGGTCATGGAGAGTAGCTTTAAGCTAATTTACCCCCAAAGCTTGCGCAATTTCATACCTGCTAACTAACCCAACATTTTATTCCAAGTACGGTTTGCAGTTAGTGAAAATAAGAACTTTTTCACTGATTAAAACAAAGCTTCAGGTTTCAGGACTTTCTTAACATGTTTACAGAGTTTCAATTCAATAAACCCATTTAAGCTTGACCGTTTATCAATTAATATTAGGAAATATCAAATAATATATTTTAAAAACTCATTTAGGATATCGTGTCCCCGTTTTAGCAAATGTCATTTGCAAAAGATATTTGCCCAATTAAAATATGACTTCAAATTAACTACATTTTTTAACCTGTTTAGAGTTTTCTATTTCATTTTTAAATGTTTTATTCGTAAAAGTTGATATTCTTTATATGAAGAGCTAACAGAATCAGTTGTGGAACGTGGAACTTTGAGCGCTCTGCGACAAGAAACGACATAATTTGTGCACATATGCAGTGTTAATTTCATTAACATTTCTTGAATATTTAGGCCTGGTTCACTTAACTTCTTCTTTCTTAACATTTAATTATTTATTCGTAATTCTTAGGAATTCCAAAATATAAAAGCTCCGTTTAGCCATATCTTTCATTCTCACCTTGAAAGTTCCCAACTTTTAACTTTAATTAAGAGATTAGAAACTTCCTGATTTCTATCATCCTAAACTTTGTTTGCGAATTTCCTTTTATGTCTCCAACCTGAGACAGTGTTGATTTTTGGGGGAATCTAAAGGTTCATATTACAACGTTTTCTCATTTTTGGTGAAATGGAGGCAAGCTTGATAATACAATTGGGCAAAAAAAAAAATGGGGCAAAAATTAAATTCCACCCTGAACAATGAAAACTACTGGAAATTATACCTGCCATAAAATAGTAAAAACTGTTTATTAAGCACCTTCTTTTTAACTTGGTTGCATTATTTAATTAGAAAAATATGTAAAAATATGTAGAGAAAGAATTAAGAATAAGAAATCAACACAAACGAATAGGCAATTAACAATAAAAAAGTTGGGTAAAACCGACTTTAGTTAAATTATGATTTTGTTACTTCAAAGCTGGTCTTGTTAAAGCTTAAATTTACCATTACAACCAAAATGACGCTAATATTCAATTTTAATTCTAAATTTCCTCAATGCTAAATGTTAACAATTATGCATTTACGCACAAGCTGGCGAAATTCGTCAACGAGGCGCTGACTGCCTCAAATAAATCAAAGAAATTTAAATCTTCTATTAAATCTTCCTTGGTAGCTGTTTTTCCCACGCTTCTTTCTTTACTGGATCTCCTCCTACTTCGAGCTAATGAAACTCTCTCCTCTCAAGGAACATGGAGTTCTCAATTTTCTAGATCAAGTTTACTTGAAATAATAAATCCTCCACAACAATATAGAGCATATCAAAGATGGACATTGATAGACAATGACGGAAAACACCCAGGAATACAAGATCCGAGAAGATAGCCCTAAAAGTTTGATTTTGTTTCATAAAAATGTTCAGGTGTATTAGTGCTTCATTAATGCTTCATTAGTGCATTCTTGAATTTTTCGAATATTCATTATTTTTTCCATTGCATTTTTTTTATGGCAGTGGCACACATACTAATTGGAGATCCTATGGCACGTGTATGTGCGAAGATGTTCATTGACAGGATTCTTGAATAGTTGTAGGTTGCAATTAGGTGGAAATATATGTCCTGGGAGTGAGTTCCACAGTGATGCAGTGCGCCAGACAAAGGAGTTCTTATAAAGCGATGTTCTAGGTGTTTCTAGTTGTACGAGGAACGGGTGCGCTCTTGCCGTCTGTCGTGGCTGACTGATAGGCATTGCTGGGGGCGGGATGATGCGGGCCAAATCCTGGGAACATCTGCCGTGAAAATGTCTGCAAAACAGGGATATCTCGGCCACATCTGTGCGGTGTTCCAGACTATCCAGATCCCGTGTCAACTCCGGGTCGCCGACGAGACACACAACTCTATTCTGAATGGAATACAGCAACTTTAGGGTATGCTTAATGCGGCACCCCAGATGTGTGAGCAATCTTCTAAGCATGGTCTTATTTGCGTTTTGTAGAGCAAGAGCAGCTACTGCGGTGTATACAGTTTTTTGTTGCGAAATAGCGCACCAAGCTTCTGAGAGGCTGATTTTGTGATGTTAGCAACGTGGTCATGCCAGGACATATTGCTGCAATCCAGTAGTCCGATTGACGAAGATGAAGGAATGGTCGATCCTGCCATAGTGATGTCATGGCCCGCCATATTGGCTTTCTTGGTAAACGTGGCTGCTTGGGTTTTTGCTGCATTGAACTGGACTAAATTCCTGTCGTCCTAGGTTCGAACTATCCCCAGATCTTGATTACTTATTGTAATCTGCTCCTGTCTGCTGTGATGTCTCAGTCGCTAGTCAACATTTTTCTGATCTAAATTTAGAGATAAGGGTACTGTCATCTGCAAAACTTGTAAACAGGATTATTGGTTTTGGTCAGCAGGTCATTAATATAGATGAGGAACAGAGTTGATGGAAGTTCAGCATCTTTAATCTGTTGAAGATCGAACCAAATTTATTATCATATTGATTCTACAAAGTAACCTAGCTTGGGTTCCAGGGCACGAAAACCACAGAGGCAACAAAAGGGCCGATGAAATAGCCAAAGCAGGCTCGTCGGGCGCTTTGATGAAACCAGAATCCTTTTCTAGGGTGGTTGGGTATATCCGTTACGAAATGGGTGACAACGGAGTCTTAAGAATGTTGAAATATTCCAATAGCACAGAACCAAGCGAAGGAAATCATTAAGAGTTTTTCAACAAAGCTTACAGCTGACTTAGAATGATGGTAAGTTTATGGACAGGCCACTGTGGACTGAAAAGGCATTTAAGTCTAATAGGTCTGCTGACAGATGAAATCCTTTACAATCCCGTACAACTTCCAAACTGGTAGATAGTTTCTGCAAGGCATTGAAGGAGCTATGTAGTAAAAATAAAGTGACTAGCTTAGGTTCCGAGGCGCGAAGACCACAAAGGAAAGGAAAAACTCGATAAAATAGCCACAGCAGGGTCATCAGGCCCGTTGTTGGGGCCATAACCCTTTTTGGAAAGTGGCCAGGTATACTATTAAGGTAGGTATCCATTATGAAATGGGTAGCAACGAAGTCTCAGGACTAACCCAACCAGGACAGAGACAAGCTAAATCATTCATTAAGTTCCTCAGCAAAGCTCACATCTGTCAGAATGATGGTAGATTTATCGTCGACTGAGAAGGAATCTTATGCAGGTTCTGCCAATAACAAGAGAAAAATGCAATCCGCATTCTATGCCACTGTGAGAGTATAGTCAGGACGCCCTTCAAATAAATAGTGGAACCAATTCATTAGCTATATGACACACTAAGGAGTCATTATCAAGGATATGAAGTATAATCAAAAATACAAAACTGAATGAGGTGCTCTAAAAACAGGGAGAGAAACAATAGAGCTTTCAGGTCGCAGTGGTGGGCAGGCCATTCTGGAAATACCTCAAAAAACTTCAATCAAATCTAATCTGGTTCTTGAATCAGCTTCATTTTTGGCTTTTAAATTATTCAAATTTTTTATTTAAAGGTGAGCCCAGATAGTGGTCACGATCGAGTCAAAAATGTTAGTGCTCTAGAGATTGGCACACAATTTGACTCGATCCTAAGCTTATTTTGAAATAAAAAACCGATATTCCAATATACTCAGTTAAATTATTATCTTATTGAGTAATGGGTAATGGGAACAAAATACAGAATACTTTCCCAAATTTCTATCTCAACTTCATATATATCTTATTTTTTCAATAGCAAGGTACCCAATGTCCAACTTGGGGTCATCTACTCTCTATGTCAGGTGTACAGTGCTTTTCAAATCAAATGTAGTACCCATGTGCGATATTCTTAAAACAATGAAAGTACATTTTGAATTCTCTTTCCTAAATAGTGTGATTATGAATATGTAGCATATATGCTTTCACCAAAGGGTCAAAATTGGCCAAAAGTATTAAAACATTTTCGTTCTTTTGTTAATTGGATTGGTTGAAGGATTGCAATAATTCGCTGAATAAGCTGCGAAACACTGAAGTGATGTACGCAATTAAATGTGTTCTGAATGTGCCGTCTCTTCAAGTGCTGCCTTAAGCAGGGGGCTTAATTTGCTTGATGCAGGAGCCGACCATGGCAAACATTAAAGAACGTGTAACCTTCTTAAAGTTGTTTCGCCATGAAATATAAACCTTAACCTAAGCCTGAAGAGAAATCTGGCCGGTATTAACAATCTAAGGGAAGGCCTATTGTTAAAGAAAATTACATAACCGTAAATAAAATGTAGATCTTTTAAATCTTTCAGCTTGTCATCTGTTGCCGCCTATATTTTTAGACATTAATTAATGATTTATGGCAAGATATAAGTGCTTTTAAAAATCAGTCGGATTAGCATTTTTACTATCGGAACAATGAGATGGATTCCCGGATAAATACTTTAAAGTAATAAATAGAGAGATTGAAAGACTTTGGATGAAATGAGTAATTTCTTGAAATAGGTATACACTCCACGCCTTAAGTATTATGATAATATATTACAAAACTGTCCCATTTGAAAAAATATATATATTGTATTTTAAATGCATTACTATCCAAATCACACACAATCGTAATTGATTGATTGATTAGTACTGCAAAATATATTATGCCGAACTGACGGTACCTAAAAGCGGTAAAACTGCCCGTTGTGTGGTGCTGTGTGAAGAAAATACAATCGGATAGGTGTAAACGCCACTGTTGGTAATGGAGGGCTCTAGGGCGCCGCCCTCCCTGCAAATGAGAGCAAATGAGAAAGATATATGTAGTTATTTCCTTTCTCTCATTTCATTCCCTGCAGTTTAAATCTGCTATATACAAACTTTATATTGAGAACTTCTAAAACGTATTTTATTGAGAAAACCAATCAACACCAATACACCAAAATTCTAAACCCTTTTTACATCAAAATTTAGGTTCTAACGAGCAGCCTATACCAAACGGATGTTTACATTTCATTTATTTTTCCCGGTGCCTTTGTCAAGGTATACCGAACGTACATGGGCTCCAGGAGTTTCCGACGGTTCACGTTTATTAGCTGGATTTACGTTATTTACATTGGTTGCCATGGTTACAAGCTTACGCAACCCTACCGGCTCTTTCTTCTTATGTTCTATATTCGGGCAGGGGCTCCAAATTATGGAGCCCGTACACGCATCCGTTCGGGACCAAATTAGTTGCGCCGCCTGTCAATTGCATTGTGGAGTATAATTTATGAATTTATATATGATACGGCGGCGCCAATTTTTTGTCAGATGGAACTTAAACTTTGTTGTTGTTGATTAATTGACTATTAGTATTAATAATTAATATGAAGTTCAGTGAGCTACAAAAACTTATGTTTACTTATCTAAGAATAGGCTTCAAAAATTAATCGTTTTCCTAAGCCTTCTCGATAACGTTTTTTAACGTTTATCATGAACCGCCACTGGTTGTTAATTAACCACACATAACCCATATTTTCTATTTGTTGCATGGAGCTGAAACACAGCATTTATTCGGCCATGAGAACGATATATCTAAAGGCGGAATGATATTCTTTACGCTGATGGTAAAAACCTGACTGATCCATTGCTACAGTTCATCAATAATTTATATTTCGACACCAAATGTGATAATTGAAACTGACACCAAAAGATAGTGTCTAATTAGGTCCCTATACATTGAAGTATCCCGAGCTTCAATTATTTAGCATAATCAGCTCAAACCATAGCATTTTATGCAGTCGGGCGTAAATGCAGTCAAGCTATTTTTGTCATGATGTATTTTTGTCAATCATTGACATAGACTTTAAATTTACTTTATAATATATACGGCTGGACACACACTGTGCATGAACGAAATTTAAAGTACTATATTTTATATCACACAAGATATAACATGATTCCCTTGTTTTTATTTAACTTAATTACACAACGTTTCGGACCGTTTCATCTCTAATCTAGATCAAAATGATCAGCGATCCTGGATCTTGTTGTTTCGCCTCTCTGTGTGTGCTTACACATCTTTAGGGGTTACCAAAAATGCATAAATATGATGTGTCACTAGCAGCTTTCTTTAGTTCAAACCATAGCTGAAGGATGCTAAAGAAAAAAGGACAGTGCAGTGTGTCGCTAATTTTTTTGGCAAAACGCAGTTTTAGAAAATAATGCAAATATTTTGGTTATATCGCTACACTAACAATTCAACATAAATCTAAACAAATTAGCGTTGCTTTTTACATGATCACCCAAAGAGTACCCTAAAATCACTGGGCTAGTGTTGTTCAAAAACCATTTGAACATGTTTTCAAATTTAGCAATTTAATTGGTATTATATAAATATTCCACGCCACTGTGTATCGCATTCCAAATAATGCCCTTTAAAAACTCGCAGCGATAATCTTAGCGCCATCTTTTGTCACAACGTTTATTCATAATCAGTTTAACTAGAAGCCGAACTGCTTCGAACCATAAAATCCACTTATTTCAAAACACAAGCTGGGGTCAGCTACAATCAGAAACGCATCCGACCAATCACAGTCATTCCTACAGCGACTACCAGAATCAATCAATTTAGCGTCCCTAAAATTTCCATCTATAATAATCGAATTTTATAAAAACTAGTCAGCCGATTTCGAACAGATTTGTGTTAAAATTCATAATTTTAATTTAGACAACCGGTGTTAAGTTTTTGTATAACTTAATATTTACAATATCCGCTCTCTACGTAAGGGATATTTCAGGGGTGGGGTAAGTTCACGCGCCAAGGCAGAAAGGACGCGTCCTCACCTTCTTTAATAGACTTGTTCCCCGATTCTCTCTGAAGTAAGTCGCGCTAGTCCGCGCTCCCCGTGGCACTCGGCCATGGAAGTTGTTCCCTGATTCTCTCACAAGTAAGTCGCTATAGTAAGCGTTCCCTGTGGCATTCGGCCATGTAAGTGAACTCACTATTTCACAGTCACTCTCCAAAAAGCCGAAAAGTAAACGGCGTTTTTGGCACTCGGCCAATATTCTCTCTGCTTTTTTATAATATAAATTTCCCATAAGTGCTATTTCCATTTATCGGAGTGTAGCCTACCTAAGCGTTCCAACATAGCGTGTTTTATAATCCATTTTGTTGCGTGTATTAAAACCGCATATCTACATAAGCATCCCTGTCAGGCTCTCTTCTTAAATTGAAGTTTTCTCTTATGTGTGATGTTTTCCAGTGCAAATTACTCTGCAAGGTAAAATAAACTCTCGACGCCATTGCGCTACTAACAGAAGTTATTTATGCATATTACTGCATATTTTCAATTCACTTCAACTTGAATCATTCTTATTTGCAAAAAGTGAAGTACTTTGTATATAGAAGCCTTGAGAGGCTTAGTGAGTGTTTTTAAGTGACTTTCCGTGTTTTTTAAGATAAACTGCTCAATGGTTGAACGTTGCTCGCCATTGTTGGTGAATATATTGTACATAGTAGCTTATTGTGGAAATTAAGGTAATATTTATCATTTTATTACTGTATTTCATCTTAGCGTTATCTCAGTTAATCAAGCTCACACTGAGTGGTTCCGAAGGAACTTTAACAAACATTTAACTGTGTTTAGCTGCAAGGTTGTATTTATAACCGTATACTTTGTTAGGAATATAATTGTTTGTGCAGTTCTTTAGTCTTTATAAGTATTGTTATTCTGATATTGGGTGAAGTCGATACCTAGCACCGACAAAAATTGTCTACATTCTAGCACCCACAGAATTAAATACTCTAAATGTTTATATTGAGCTTTAAGATATTTTTAAGTAAAATAACATATTAAATTATTCATATAATGCTAAAGGTTTTTGTTTTATTTTCAAATTCACTTTAGAACTAGCCCCTATGGTAATTTATACTGCCCATGTGCAGTCTCTGTTTGTTTAGAAAATTGACCAAGATCGAATCTACATGTGTTATTAGTTATTATATAGCAAATACAGAGAAACTGGCCAATGAAATGTGTTGCATATCTGACCCGTCTTACTCCTCGTCCTGCAACAACTAAATAAGCTGACTAAACGAGTGCAAGTATGATCATTATGATCAAGATGATACACCGAAGACTGAAAAAATATACCCCCTTGGCAATAGAAGTGGAAATAATCTGGAAACAGGAAAGAGTGCAAATCATTCCATTTATAATATCCACAACAGGCATCACACATAAAGCCTTCACGCAGCATCTGAAACAACTTAAGCTAGATACAGAGATACATCATCATATACATACTGAAGACGTGCAACACAACCCGAGCTTGTCTTCAGCAATAAGCGACCATCTAGGGAGAAATCGGGAAGAACCCGCTAAACGATAATAATAATGCAAACCCACTTGATATGAAGAATTTTATTACTCTATTGTCCTCCGTAAAGTATAGGGTGGATGCATTGTATAACAGGTAGAAACCATTTCAAATGTTATGCAAAAGTATATTTTACTTCTGAAATTACCGTGTTAACTCTGTATACAAATAATCTTTGCTCCTGCTTGTGCGGTATAATTGAGGTTGTGTGCTGTCAAACATACTATAGATTCAAAAAATAAAATATGTAATTCCCTTAAAAAAAAAGAACTACATATGTCATTTTGAATTGTTGATTTAATAAAAATACTTTTATAATGTGTCGCTTAGACTCTCTCTTAAAAACTTTTCCTTGAAACATTTTTTCGCAATTATCGAAAACCTTCAATCGTTACGTTTTCTAAGACGTTACCGTACAGCTTGCAAGATATTGCTAGGCAAGGATTAATATACAAAGTGTTACTTAAGAATGTAGACAAATTGTAAAAAATAAATCTTCGATTAATTCTCAGCTAAAAAGTTTATATAAACATGGGTCTACAACGGCTCCATTTTCTAGATTTGTATTTATATTTCCAGAATAGTAGAGCCATTTACATTCTCATATATCAACGGTTCCAATTTGTCAGTATTAAATATGTTTTGCTCCTCTATAAGCGTAGATATGGTAAACCTCAAACTTTTTGGAGAAAAAAAATGAGAGGCCACTGATTTTTTCCTCAATTTGGTAGCTTCAGCGGTTAAGGCAAACAAAAATGCCTACGAAGTGTCTTTTGATAATATAATTTTTCATAACTCCTTCGTTAAAATTGTGAATTTCTGCTTTACTGTACGCCTCTGAACCAATTTTGGAGGGAGTTGAAGTTGCTCAGAACATTAATAAAAACATAATTTTTGAAGTGAAACTTCTTTAGCGAGGGTAAAGTCAGAAAAAATTAAACGGTTATCAAAGTAAAAAATGCAAAAAAAAAATTAAAAAATGTTCGAAAAGTAATAAAAAAATTATAAAACGAAATAAAAAAAATATGTATTAAAAAAAACAAAAGATTGTTCGGAAAGTTAATAAAAGTATCTATTATAAAACCAAATAAAAAAATTATTAAAAAGAAATGTTCGGAGTTAATAAAAGTATTATAAAACAAAATTAAGAAAAAATTATTAAAAAAAAAAAAGATAGAGAAACGCGGTTTTCGGCGAAAAAAAAAGTTGAAAAAAGGGAAAAATTAATTAAGAAAAAGTTTCGAAACCGGGGGCAAAAGTTGACAAAAAAAAGCTAAAAAAAAAACTCAATTCCTATAATATCTGTCAGAATTTTCACTTCAATTGTGTTAATTGCTTATAAAGATGAGGCACATAATTTTTTTTATAAGCATATACCTGGAAAGGTTTACCCTACATCGAAAAACGAACCATGAACATTAACGAAATATTATTATTTTTTTAATTTTGTACATACTTTTTAACACCCTGTATAATATCAAAAAGTAGTATCATGCATTCTGCTGTGATTTAAATTAAAATGCGCGTCATGTAATTGGAGGAATATTTAATTCTAAAATTACGCATATCTGATCTCACCAATTAACTGTAAAATGACTGATTTCCCTTGTAATTATTAGTTGCATGCAAACCAGTAATATGGGAGTACCCTTCGATATCTGCCAAGTGCCATGTAAGCAGGTTCGAAAACAGTTACTCGTCTAGTGGCTAATGATCCGACTGGTACTAATGCGTACGTGGAAGTAGCATTAGGGATTAAATATAAATACAAATATTTAAACAGGCTTTACGTGTAGGTACTTTCTATTTGTTGAAAATCTCGGTTTCAGATTAAAAATCAAGCAGCAATTTAAATAATATGACTAGGATTGATCATACTTAGATATCTCCTTTCTTTCTTGTTGCCCTATTGTCTTAACGACAAAAGGCAATGGCTTCTGCTGCACATACGCAATTTGCCAGCTCATCGAGGGGGCGACCGTGCCCTTGTCTGGTTCTAAACAATGTCACGACCACCGATTTTTTACAACAGAACTTTTGAATTTTCACAGGCATAGATAAAAATGATCCCACGGGAACATCCGGCTCCCCCCGGCGTGGGTACAGGCGCGGCGTGAATGGGGATTTTTTTTCTGGCTAGGCCGCCCGATTCTTCCTCGGGGAGACAAACGGTCACTGCACGTTTGCCACGTGTTCGCCCAATGGACTGTGCCAATGGCGACAAAAGAGCCGCGACGTGTTGACTCGACAGACGAGACGAGACGAAGCGGAAGTGTCATAGATATTATAAAATTAATTGAAGGTTTTATCAGTCCATAGATTGCTATTAAACTTAACATTGGAAGAGGTTTGTGTACACGTTTGAAGCTTAAAGAAGAAAATGAACCTAAAATCGCCATTAATTTTACTTGACAGATACGCGATATCTATACGTTTTAAAATAAACAATACCACAAATTAATTTTACAATAAAACCTAGTTGCTCTTATAAGGTTCTAACGAGCAGTTTTTTTGCAAATAAACACTACCCTACAAGTGTATTTGATGACATGTTCTTACACACCCTTATAAAGATAGAGGGTATTATAATACTTTTGGAGCTTTATCTTAAGCTACATACCGAAGAAAGATAATGCTATAATCATTTATAAGGTGTCAAAATAGCGTGTGACGCTCCGTATTTGTTTGAGAATTTTCAATTCCCTCGAAAAGGCTAGTAGAATACAAGATGATGACATTGTCAGTAATAGCAAAATACTAAATGAAATGCCGGAAAGCTTTTATAAAAGGAGTGCCAAACTTTATGACGTATTAAAATCTTTTAGAAAACGAATAATAACATTTTTAAAAATACAGCGCTTTCAAATCTGTCGTTAACCGTTATTGACTAGAGCTTTCCAAGTTTTTGAATTAAAAAGCCCGTTTTAATTCAAGGGGGACGATACTGAAACCATGTTCTTTCTATTCTTATCTGTAAGCTAAGAGGGTGTAGAAGTAATTAAACGTAATTAAATGTCGATATAAAACTTTTTTAAATACCTAAATTCAATGATTGTTTACTGTTAAATTTAATCCCGACTCATATTTCTCTTGTTTTCTCTAAAAGTAGCAAAAAATTGCAAGATTTCACTTTCGATCCTTCGCACTGCATGTATTTGATTTCTTTTTGTAGCATAATCAAAAGCTCTTTGGGCATTTTTTCGTCACATAAGATTTACTGAAAAATGAAATTAATAGATAATAACGAGGATAATAAAATACTATAGATTCATTATGAATAAATAATCAGATTATTAATGAATAAGGTATGAGGGTGTAACGTAACGGATAAAATCTCTGACTCACTGTATAACAGTAAGAATTTCAGTGGCACCTTTGGTTGTCTCTTCATTTGGATATGCAGTTTATATACAAGTTTGCGTTTTTAAATTGGTGCTTTTAGTTCCAGTTTTAGACAACTTTCTATTGTCAAAGGCAATCAGGGAAAATAAAATAAAAAATACAAAAATAACTATTGCCTAAAAAACATTATGTGAATCATGAATTAATATTGCCGAAGTGTGCGTATCGACAGTTTTTAAAAATGCTGTTAAACCCGTTGTGATTATTAATCATTTCAAACTGTTTACTCAGGAACTGACAAGAGCACAATGCGACATAAAGTATATCAGTGTATCATGTTATATTTTTTTAGATCGAACTCGCGTTCAGGGTATATACAATTTTGCTTCATTTTTTTTGGCATTCAGGTATTGAATATGTGGATGGATGTTCGAATGTTCATTATTTATACATCAACACAGACATTCTTATTGAGAATTCCATCGAAATAAATCAGGGCAAATAGGAAGAGATAGTAGTTATCTATATTAAAAGTCTTGTGGAGCAAGATTCCGTAAATATGTTAAAAACTGGGCATATACATCGTTCAAAACGAGATCATACCGTTAAATATCTGCTAACGCATCCCAGACGACATATGAATGCTAATATATATAGCCTGGAAGGAAAGTCCCCCTTTAACTATCATCTCGGGTTTTAATTAAAATATTTAAATTACGAAAACGATTTTTGAAATTACTGATGAATGAAAGGTCTTTAAAAACTTGAAACACTGTTTTATAAAAAAATAAGAAAATAAGTAAAATATTGATTTTACGTGATTATACAGGGTGACGATTTCAAAACTTACAATGGCTATATTTTCTGCACTAAGAATTATGAAAAAATGTTTTAAAGCTGGATTTTGCAAAACTTGGCAGGCAAAATTAGAAAATAAACGTAAATGATGAAAAAGGATCCCGCAAGCCTAAATTAAAACACACTAAAACTGCCTATTTTCTTGCAATAACGCAAATACTTGTTTTTTGTCCTTTTTTTAACTACTTTATTAATTGCTCAAAATGATTTTCATCTTGTTCTAAATAGAAATAAAGTCGATTTAAAATTTCTCCCTAACTACATGAAAAATATCTCCTAGACAAGCATCAATTATCTTCTGATATAATTTCACCAGACAATCCTACAGTCTTCTATATAGTTACTGTTTGGTTGTATCGCTTGGTTTGTACTTTTTGCTAGCATATCTTCATTTCTACCACCGTTATTACTGCTATGTCGTATTTAAATTTATTTCAGTAATTTTTTATCTGGACCCCAAGGAAGACTTTTTTTAAAGGGCATCAAAATTAAAGATTTTTTGATTGACGCTGGTGGTATTTTAACAACATACGTTTTGTATTTTGTCATTTCTTCTGGAGTTTTTTCCAAAATAATTTAATTTACTTTGTCTACTGCTGATTTTGGGGAGTCAGCTTGCTTTGTTATTATATATTGTAGCACTTTTATATTACTATTGTTATCAACCCTTTTTTCAGGCGTACAATTTTCCTTGAAGAACAATGGATCTGATGGAAATGGAGTGTTTAAGTACATTATTAAATTATAAGTAGTTTTAAATCATTCTCACTGATGGCAAATCATATTGATTAATATCTAAAGCGGATAGTGGATAAGATCCGATGTCCGTACACAATTTTGGATGGATTTTGTAAACTAGCGATTTAATATAAGCCCCTAGGGCTAAGGTCAAGTGATCTTGGTGGCCTCTAAATTGTACCTCTTCTGCCAATTCACTGGTTTGGATAATTTTGGCCCAACCACTCTCTCGCCACACCAGCATTGTGTCTGCTGGAACTGTATAAGATCTTTATTCTAATTTAGATTGCCTTGAATAATCGAGGGCTTTATATTTTGGTTGAACATTTCATCATAAACTTAACTGGTTATAAATCATTTAGTAAGAAAGGATCTATGTTATTGTCTCCCAGTATTCTTGCTCAGTGTGCCCCTCTGTAACAAGATGTTGATTAACGTCTCACAGTTCTGTTTATTCACATGATCATTTAGGAAAAAAAAGGACTCTTCATTTGAGCAAATATTTTTTATTTGGCATCGTTGGCATATTTCGTTAGCATATTTTCATTTTATTTTATGTGTCATATAAGAACAGCCCATTGTACAAACTTGTTGGTGGATTTTGATTTACAAAAAGCCCTTATAACACCAATTAGGTTTTTTGTAAATTTAAATTTGGATGTTTTAATTTATTTTTTCTTCAAACGTCAGTAAATCCGTCATTACTCGACTGTGTAGGCGGCAGTGAAGTTTCGTTTTTCCTCGGCCGGAGCTTTACTTTTCACTTTTCCGCCGGAGGAGGTAAAAGTGTTGTCATAGCAACATAGATACAATACAAACAAACATCAAAATAAGCGTCAACAACTCAAGAGTTATTAAACTAAAATTTGTATTTATCACTCAATGTGTGACTGCATTTCTAAAAATCACTAATTTAGGAACAAATTGGTTATTATTTAATCGAACTTACTCAATAACTGCTTATCAATACGGAATTAAAACGCAATCGAATACGCAATTTTAAAAATATAATTATTGTTGACAGTGTCCACTGACAGCTTTATGTTACATTACTATAGCAACAACCTGAGCCTATTCACCGACACCGCACCGGTCTAAGCCGCCTTGCGAACCCACTTATCTTTAATAATAATTATTATTACTATTAAAAAGAGACTTTTTGCATTAATTTGTCGACATTTGAAGAAAAAACAGCACATTTTATTTGGAGGAAAAGTTACTTTTCATGGCTTGCTCTCTATTACCAGCCTCACTCCGTTAGGCTGTTAAACACGAGCGCGCCATGAAAAGTATCACTTTTCCTCCATATAAAATAATATACTATTATCTGTGTGGGGTTGCTAGTCCTCCATCGGGCGCCTCCCCAGGTGGCGGATAGGCGGATAGGGGAACACCTCCCAGATATGGGTGGTACCGGGGAAATCAAATACCCGGGGCGGACCAAAACTAGCAACAGCGACTGACCCAGAGTGGGCGGCTGCACACAGCGTCTGACCCAGATTGGGCGGCTGAAATCACACTCACCAAGACGCCTGGCAAGCGTGGTGTTTCAATGCCAAATACTTCCTATGAGAAATGTCGACTTCTATAACACAGGATATACCCCAGGTGAGTAGAGGGAACGATCCCACACAATCTCACCCTGAAAAATCAGGATGTCCCGAGGATTCTGGGGGGGACAAGAAACCGACACATCATCGTAAACAAACCGCTAAACTAAAGCTATCAATTGCAACCTATAATGCTCGTACGTTAAGAGAGGACAATAAAATAATAGAATTAGAAGAATTAAGTAAAATAAACTGGGACGTTGTGGGGCTATGTGAGATCAAAAGAGCAGGAGAAAATTAGATTAAACTGAACTCCGGAAATACACTAATACATAAAGGCGGAAAGGACGGAACAGTTGGTGGTGTAGGCTTCATTATTAACAAGAAAATCACGCACCTTGTCAAATGCTTTAAAGCCATTACAGATCGGGTTGCCTACATTACTCTAACTATATCCCCGACAACAGAGATAAAAATCATACAGGTATATGCCCCCACATCGACACACCCAGATGAAGAGATAAATGAGTTCTACGAACACCTAGAAACTGCTATAGAAGAACATCCCACCCAATTTAAAATAATAATTGGGGATTTTAATGCCAAATTAGGCAAAAGCCAAGGAGAAGAAGAAAAGTACATGGGATACTATGGTACGGGGAATGGAAACGAAAGAGGTGACACCATGCTGAACTTTATGCATGAACATGGATTATATAATATGAACTCATTCTTTAAAAAAAGAGTAAAAAGGAAATGGACATGGATCTCACCAAACGGACTAACAAGAAACGAAATCGACTATGTGCTTACCGACAGCAAGGAAATAATTCAAGACGTTACAGTACCGAACGAATTTAACACAGGTAGCGACCATAGAATGGTGAGAGCCAAAGTAACCATTAACAAACAACTTGAAAGAAGAAGACGAATGCTTAAAAACCAAACAATCATAATAATGGCAAAAGACATCAAGGATAGAAAGGAACTTACTGAAGAAATAATAAACTCAAACATAGCCAATATCGATACCAATAATGAGGGAGTAGAAGAACTAAATACTAAACTAACAAAAGCAATTCAAGACTCAATGATGAAACTAGAGGAGGAAATACCAAAAAGAACGGGGAATAAAATCATCATTAGTGCTGAAACAACAGCTCTTATGGATGAAAGGCGGCGACTAGCCAAAGATAATAAAAAATCAGCCGCAGAATATTCCGAAATCAACCGAAAAATCCGTAAAAATATGAGAGAGCATAAAAACAAAATTCAAGAAGAACGTGTAAATGAAGTAATTGAAAATAACAAAGGAATGAAATGTCTCAAACAAAGCATAGGGAAAACATAAATATACGCACTACGCAATAAAGGGATTATTATCCACAATCGAGACAATATCTTACGTAGAATAGAAGAATTCTATACAGACTTTTATGAAACTAAAACACCCCCTGATAATGAAGAAAATTACAGAGCAGATATAAGAGTATTAAACGTTGGATCAGAATAAATTCCTGACATTGAAAAGGAAGAAGTGAGATAGATCATAAATAGCACAAAATCAGATAAAGCTACGGGCCAAGACAACATATCTATAGATATAATCAGAGAGGGTGGCGAAAATTTGTTGGGAAGGGTTACTGCTCTGCTCAATGGGTGCCTACATAGCGGTGGTGTGCCACGAGAATGGAAAACAGCGCAGGTGATACTAATACACAAAAAAGGAGATACCACCAAGTTAGAAAATTACCGACCCATAAGCCTGATGTCACACCTACTTAAACTACTAACTAATAGACTGACACGAAAACTGGATGACTATTAACTCCCAGAATAGGCTGGCTTTAGGGCAAACTATGGAACAAACGATCACCTGCTCACAATGAAAATAGCGTTAGAAAAGTCAAACGAATATGGCTTCCCACTGTGTCTGGCGCTCATTGACTATGAGAAGGCTTTTGACAGCATAGAACTCTGGGCCGTTTATAAATCTCTGGCAAACAGTAGAGTCGACCAAAAATACATAGACCTGATCAAAGAAATAAATAGCCAAGCATCAGCATTATACATAGCACATGAGAACACCCAACCTGTGCCGTTGAAAAGAGGAGTCAGACAAGGTGATTCACTATCTCCAAAACTCTTCACACTTGCTCTCGAAGACGTGTTTAAGAAAACCGACTGGAGGGACAAAGGGATCAATATTAACGGCCAATGGCTAACGAATCTAAGATATGCCGACGATATCATACTCATCGCAAAAAGCATAGAAGAACTAAGCGAAATGATTAGAGACCTACACCAAAAATCCCTTATGGTTGGATTAAAGATGAACCTATCCAAAACCCAACTAATGTACCCAGGAGAAACCGTGAAAGTAGAAATAGATGGAAATGAAATAAATCGAGTGGAAGACTACATTATACCTTGGACAGAAAACAACACTAGGAAGAAATAACCAAAAAGAAGAGATAAAAAGGAGAGTTCGATTAGGCTGGGTTGCCTTTAGAAGACTGTCTTATATTCTTCGAAACAAAAACATAGCACAACACCTAAAATCACGGGTTTTTGACCAGTGCATTCTACCAGTCCTAACGTATGGAGCGGAAACATGGACAAACACGAAATACAACTCAGACACTCTAAAAATCACTCAGAGGGCGATGGAACGAGCGATGATCGGTATAAGCAGAAGAGACCGATATCGCAATGAACGGATAAGAGCTATTACCAAAGTAACAGACATCGCAAATAGAGCAGCCTCTCTCAAATGGAGCTATGCAGGACATGTCGCAAGGAGTGATAGAAACCGATGGAACCGGAGGATTATTGAATGGAGACCGTATGAGCACAAACGAGGTAGAGGAAGACCACCAAATAGATGGTATGATGACCTAAAACGAGCAGCGGGGTTAGCATGAATCAGAACAGCGCAAGATCGAGAACGATGGAAAGACATAGAAAAGGCCTACATCCAGGAATGGACTTAAAAGGCTTAAGAAGAAGAAGAAGAATTTATTTTAACTTGGCTATTGTTTGTTTTAAAATGTAATAGATATCTCTGCGTATCTGTCAAGCAGAATTGATAGCAGCTTCAGGTACATTTTCTTCTTTAAGCTTTAAACATGTACACAAACTCCTTCCAAAGTTAAATTTAATAGCAATCTATTGGCCGATGAAACCTTCAATTATTATTTTCATAATATATATGACAAATCCTAGTTATATTATTATTTAAAATGCTAGTTGACTTTTAAACATTTACAGAAAATGAAGATCTGAAACCGAGATTTTCAACAAATAGAAAGTACACGTAAAGCTTGTTTAAATATTTATATTTATATTTAATCCCTAATGCTACTTCCACGTACGCATTAGTGCCAGTTGGATCATTAGCCACTAGAAGAGTAACTGTTTTCGAACCTGCTTACTTGGCACTTGGCAGATATCGAAGGGTACTCCCATATTACTGGTTTGCATGCAACTAATAATTACCAGGGAAATCAGTCATTTTACAGTTAATTGCTGAGACCAGATATGCGTAATTTTAGAATTAAATATTAAAATATATAACCGGCAGCAATATATGTGATATTAATACTCAACATAGTATGGGCCCAGGTCTAGTTTTATCTGGGGTATGGGCTTAAAATGTTTGCTCTGCGAGACTGAGAGAACAATCAACCACAAGAAACCTATAAAGTAAGCAGTAACCCAAATTAGATGCAATCCCAAGTTTCCCCGGTAAAAATGTCACAACTTGTTCATAAGCAAGTAGGAATAACGGGATTATTTGCAATTATGAACGATCACTCCCTACATCCCTACTAACAAATCTGACCTCATACTTGAAATCATATTCCTCCTATTAATTCGAATGTTAATCCTATTGCAAATGAGTCACCCTTTATCTTATATTATTGCAGTCTTCGAAATGAAAAAAGGAGAAATATGTACTATTGACTATTAGTATCACGCTTACCAACACGGTGATATCATCTGGGATAGTCTGAAATCATAATAGGCTATAATAATCCAAAAGGCCGTGTTAAGGTCACGACGAGCACATAGAGGGTAGTTATACCATATTGAATATCGCTAAATGATAAAAGCGGACTCCTAACATAGCGTTGATTGGGAGGTTTGGCAATTCCTTGGGAAGTCTGGCAAGTGCTTGGTAAGCTCGATTTTTTTAAGTAGCGAGAATTTTGTTGCAAAAACTCTTCGGGTTACCTAAGAAGGTGTTGAATACGCTTAGGAACCTTATGTAAAAGAGGGTGGCCCTGAAGGAATACTTCACATTTGGAAGCTACAACTGCTTATAACATAAATGTATATGTCAACATATAATTCCTGTTATTTAATTAATTTAGGTCGGGGAGAAAAATTCGAAAATATTTCGATGTATACATCGCCTTAGCTCCGTGTAAATCGGTTTTCACACCATCGCATCACCAGGCACGTTTAACTCAATAAGACGACTTTTTCATTTGCGGCTACATATGCAAACTTCGTTTCAAGGTTACGAAACCAGCCAAATTAAACACAATAGAAAACCCGCCCAGATACCATAATACTTGTTAAAAGGCTATATTGTATATCGAATACGTAAGCAAAATGTAATATGAAGTTTATAAATTCAAGGCAGAGACAGACCAAATGTAGTTTGCAAAACGAGCGCATATTTTTAGGGGATTTTCCAGCGGCGGCGTTACGTCATGGCTGTCGAGTGGGAATCGTAAGATTTTTTCAATAGACTCTCACTCGGATTCTCATCCCTAGAATTTTTGTCCTAGGAACCCAAAATCTATATATAGTAACCATATGAGAATTTTTTCTTTATGCGGGCCCCATCGCACCGATTTGCGGCAAACGATCACTACCTGGCCTCATATCAGAGATCATATTACTCCTGTTAGTTCATATATGTTAATCCTAATGCCTATGAGTCACCTTTTATTTTGAATATAATATGCACAATGCATTTTATTAAAATTATTGCACAGTACCGATGGCTCCACCCGTCCTCCCGCGTTTGGTCCTCCAGAGAGTACTTTGTTTCCAACTTCTGCAGTCTCCCCTGTCCTAAAACAAAAACCAGTTAACCGACTAAGTGCTTCCTGGAATAATCTTCCAATGGCATCGGCGCTCTTCCTCTTGCAAGATTTCCATTGAGATTCTGGGAACGATTATACCCCCTTTCCCGAGGTCTCTGTATATACATAACTACATAACTCATGATTGTTGGTTTTCATGATTTATTTTAAGTGCATACAATTTGCTTATCCTTGAATACAGTACGTAATCGCTTTTTCGTTGGTTAAAAATAGATCTTCGTCAAAGGAGCCCACCAGCATTTATCTCTAGGCCCACTTATGGTCGCTAATTAAGACCAAATTTCTGCATTTTAAATGCATAATGGATAGTAATATCTCCATGAGAATATTCTTTAATTTAAGTTTGATATTTTTTTACACATTCTAGAAACTCTTAGCAAATCTGCGTTCAGGGTCTGCGTTTTATTTCGGCCTCACATTCGTCGTTATTAATTTTCCATTATTCTATGAATGGAACTATGAATTATATTAGATGAATCTGATGAATTGCAATATTTTACAAGCTAGAGACAGCATAAAGAACTGTTTACTTCTGTTCTCGAATTAAAAACAGAGAGAATTAGAACAACTCGAAACACAACACTGATTTCCTCCATGAATTGTTCCAAAAAGATCGAATACGAACACACATTGCAAACATGACTGGCAAAAGGCATTGTTCTCCCCTCTGTTATGTCTCAAGACTTTCAAATACTTCCATTCCGACCCCGAAAATCAATATGCAGACTTTTTTCGAGCTTTCCCTTTTAGACTGTACTCTAGTTAACAGAGTTGCAATAGGCGGAAACCTGTGGATATCTGTTTGGTGACTACATGGCATTAAAGGTATCTAATATTGTTCTTTAAAATAATTTTCAAGCAACACCTATTAGTGCTTAAGGAGTTGCTGGCGAGAGACGAGATATCTGAGGTGTATCAAGAGGGAAATATAAAAAGAGACTGAATGCTTCACGATTATATACATTAGTTTGGGTTAGTTTGGCAGAAGCTATGGACCATCAAGCTTGAATTTTATATTGGATCATCCTTTTATTTTGGCCCCAGATCCGTCGCGTCGTTATCACTTGTAACATCAGAGTGCACCAATGACATTTATAGATCTAATTTACCTTCATACCACGAGTTAAAGTACCAACTGGATTAGACTAAGATTACTGACGATTTGAGGGTAAAATATTTTAGATAGTGACACCTGGCACCACTCCACTACTAGAGCTACCGACCATCATGCTTGAATTTGAACATCTTACGCGGCGGTATGAAGGTAAATCTCGGCAAATAGGACGGAAATCATATGTGGGGACGGAAAAGTGAAGGCCTATGTGACCGGGTGTGCCCAACTTAATGTGTACTGCATCCACGCATTGAAATGAATAGCAAAATATATATACTGATCGCTCCTCGTATTAGTTTAGACCCCGGACCGTTCATCAATCAAATTTTGTCAGAGAAAGATAGCAGGTTCGGGCAGATGACGTGGAAGAGACAAAGATAAAAGATAGGGTTTGAACTGTGGACAGGCCGGCTCCTCAATATATTATTATATTATATTCGCAGTGTATTTGGATCTATAAGTTGATGGTATTCCTGGTGGCATTAGATTTTCATGTCGAATTTGTGCAGTGAATTAATCTACTCACATTAAAGAATCCTAACTTATATTATAAATGCGAATGTGTTGCTTGTTTGTTTCTTACGCTTTCACGCATAACTTACTCAACCGATCACCATGAAATTTTGTACAGATATTTTCAAGAGTATAGTAAAGGACATAGGACACTTTCAGCTTTTACCCGCGGCTTCACTCGCGTTGATTTTTACGGTTAGTATGAGGGTAAATCTCGGCAAATGGGACGGAAATGTGCAAGCGGATGAGACGAAAATGTGCAAGCGGATCTATACTCTCGGCGTTACCGATCTAACGCCAGAATATAGGCAACCAATTTCAAATAAGAGGTTGCCTATATTCAGGCGTCACGCGGCCTAAGGTGGCACTAGATTTTCATGTCGATGATGTTGATATACGATATGTTTACACATCAGTGTCTCGACTACTAGCAGATTCACTGAATTTTTTCCAAATTAGAAATTTCTGCAGCAGTTTTCAGTGGTATGACTCTCGCAGAATTCCTTCCACGAAGCGACTTGGGGTCAAACAAACGCTTTCGAAACAACTGGAGGATCAATGATTACTCTCCATGAAAGAACCCTAAAAGTTGGGATACATGAGAATAAATAAAACTGGAAAAGGTACCCCATTCCAACCATGAAAACAATCTCTTTTTCCCTTACGCCTCACATTGTACACTAATAGCTAACAGAGTTGCAAAGTGTGGTTACGAAATCTATGAACCTATGTAAGAGGCACTTGCTGAGATTGCGTACACTCAAATAATCTCCATGAAAGAACCGTCAAAGTTGGAATACATCGGAATAAACACAATTGGAACTCTGTTAGCATAAGTTTCCCATTTCAACTGTGAAAACAACCTCTTTTTCCCTTGCGCCTTACATTGTACACTAATAGCTGAAGAGTTGCAAAATATGGTTACGAAATCCATGAACCTATCTATGTAAAAGGCACTTGCTGAGATTGCGTACACTCAAATATGATTAGGAATTTCTCTTATATCTGTAACTTTCGTTAATTTCTTCTAGACTATTCTCCTCTTAAGGTTGTGATGTGAACTCCATTACGAGGGAGACGTCCGGGTCCCTCAGCGTAAATACATAGGATCGGCGATATTCCTTTTATTTATCAACGTTGTTATGTCCAGTATCTATCTATGGAAGAGACAGTATTTTACTTGCTTAATTTGCGTATATATACTGAAAGATGATTTAGGCGTTCTCAGATATTTGGTCATATCTTATCAATCCCTTTTTGCTGTACATTTCGTTAATTTCTTCTACACTACTCTCCTTTTAAGGCTGTGATGTGATGTGGAACTCCTTTTCGAGTGAGGAGCCCTCAAATGTATTATTTTTTGTTTTTTTTTTATGGCAGTGGCACACACTAAAGGGACATCCTATGGCGCTCGACGAGCGGTGTGTGTGCGAAGACGTTGATTGACACGGTTCTTGAATAGTTGTAGGTTGTAATTAGTGGGAAACAGATGTCCACAGTGAGTTCCACAGTGATGCAGTGCGCCGGACAAAGGAGTTCTTGTAAAGCGATGTTCTAGGTGTTTCTAGTTGTACGACGAACTGGTGCGTTCCTGCCGTGACTGTCTGACAGGAGTTGCCCGGGGCGGGATGATGTGGGCCAAATCCTGGGAACATCTGCCGTGAAAGTATCTGTAAAACAGAGACATCTCGTCCACATGTCTGCGGTGTTCCAGACTATCCAGATTCCGGGTCGCCGACGAGACGCACTGCTCTCTTCTGAATGGAATCCAGCAGCTTTAGGGTGTGCTTTGGTGCGGCACCCCAGATATGTGAGCAATATTCTAAGCACGGTCTTATTTACGCTTTGTACAGCAAGAGCAACTGCTGCGGTGTATAGAGTTTTTTGTTGCGAAATAGCGCACCAAGCTTCTGGGAGGCTGATTTTGCGACGTTAGCAACATGGTTATGCCATGACATGTTGGCCGAGACACCCAGTAGTCCAAAGGAATGGTCGATCCTGCCATAATGATGTCAGGGCCCGCTGTATTGGCCCTCTTGGTAAACGTTGCTGCTTGGGTCTTTGCTGCATTGAACATTGAACTGGACCAAATTTCGGTCGCCCCAATTTTGAACTTTCTCCAGGTCTTGATTAATAGCTGTAATCTGCTCCTGTCTGCGGTGGTGAGTCTCAGTCGCTGGTAAGGGTTTTTCTGATCTAAAGTGGGAGGAGACAAGGCTACTGTCATCTGCAAAACTGTAAACAGGATTATTCGTTTCGATCAGCTGGTTATTAATATAGATGAGGAACAGAGTTGGTGATAGTATTGCGCCCTGAGGCACGCCCGCGTTGATGGTGAATGTGTCCGAGATGTGTCCATCGACTGCATGTTGGTGAATGTGTCCGAGATGTGTCATCGCTGTTATGTCCAATTTCCAATCTTCCCATATCCCACTATACTCACATGACTTGAAATTCTATAATATGGTCGAAGCTGGACAACTTGGTCTGCCGATGCTCTTCAAAATATCTGTAGATCAATATGATCAAATGCATATCAATCAGTTTCTATAGATGTAAGAATCCTAGTATCTTGATAGCGTATCGATCTATCGATAGATAATTGTCTTTTAACCTGCATATCGACAATAAAGTTCTTAAGAGTTTTAAGTTGCTCGGATTCAGAAAGAACAACCAACACCAGAGCTCTTATCTGCTTGAAAAAATAGACTTAGCAGGGTACAGAACCAATTTACCAAATATTTGCTCTACAAACACCGATTTTGCAGCTGTTGTGTGGAGTGAAATGAGAAGAACCGGCAACCTGGTCGACTGGATTGTTGGAGTTATTTTCACTGATGGTTCCTGCAAGATCGAGTGCAAGACGAACAAGGCCAACAGACAGCTCTTCCATAAAAACTACCATTACGACCGAACCGCCTTTCTTCATAGAATCGCGTGCAATTGCAATACACAATCAAACTTTAAGAAAAACATTTTATTTAAATAATTTTAATATGTTGTCATTATACCGGGTGACCCAGATCCAATACCCTTGTAAATTTCCTGTTAATTTACTCATGCTTGGGAGTTGTGATATTAATATACGCGCATAATTGCTCGCAAAATTGTATTATTATTAACTTTTTTTTGTAAAAAGCACTTCTTCTGTCATAGTCGACTTCTGCCCTAAATTTCCTTCTCAATAATGGGTCCCAAGTTGACATTTGCTTTCAAGATGGCGGAGGTGCTATTTAATGATAAGAGTGTACAGCGTCCTGTCAGCAGTATTGATTAAAAAGGCGCAATGTAGAACGCCCTTAAGAATTTAGAGCATTGTGCGTTCTTCTAGTGGGACTTATTTTCAAATCGCGTTATAGAACAAACTTCAAACTTTCCGCCCATACCAAAATTATACAAGCGGGAGCATTGGGTTTGAGAACGTTTTTTAGAATATTCTAACAAAACAATACGCCCTGCCGGAGCCGGAGAGATCGTTATATTTGCGGGATCCGTCCTGCCCACAGGACAAGATTTTGCAAAAATGTACTTCTGAAAGAGCTTCCAGCAGGACTTTGGTCTGCGCACTCCATCATTAAAATATAAAAGTTGGCTGAACTTCCGGTTAAACCGAAAGTGTCACGGGCTTCTGATATTCCAAAAAAAGTATCGATTTTGCACTCAAATTGTTGTTTAAATTAACAACAATATTACAGGGTGTTAGATTGAATCTGGGTCACCTGAAAAAGTGTTATTTTTCGGTCTGCTTGTCTTGGTGTTCTTTTCACTGTTTCACCGCTTGCTTTCTGTGCTTCATTTCTATCGTAAATGTCTCATTTGGCATTTCGTTATTCCGTAGTGAATGTATATGAAAATGAAAAATAAAAATAAATAAACTGTGACTAAATGTAGTACGGAAATTATACTGCCTTATTCGGGTTTGGATATTTCCCATATCTGAACTGATTATTTTCGAAAATTTTCATTTTCATCGGGATTTTCGCCTCGATTCCTGTTTTAATTTATCTCACCAACTGACAGTGTATTTGGAATCATCAAAAATCTAAAAAATCTAAATTTTAACGACTAACCAATATATAATGTGTATAACCATATTTATTCCTGCGAGATTCATAGCGTAATTTTGATATAAGCTGCATACTAATCTGAATACTAAGTAACTAAAAATAACTCTTGGAGTAATATTAAAATGTTGTCTGAATAATAAAAATAGCCTTTAAAAGAATAATATTATAAAACAAATGTGTAATAGACAGTGCGATAAAGACAACAAGAAACGTACACTTTATGCCTAATTTAAAAACTATTTAAGGATGTGGGTAATTTGAATGTTTACAATTAAATGGGTCATGAAAGCTGTTATTAACTGAACGTCTTATTTATGCAGAACCGAGTGCAGAACCTAATGATTCCGACCGAAGTAATGTTATACTTAGTTATTACAAGGGGGTCTCAAAAAGTCATCAAGACATTCTATAGGAATTTCCTTTATACTTTTGACGCATCTCTCGATAGGAGAATATTGGTTTAAAGTCCAGAAAATATGAACTTATTTTATTATACTATCAACATCTGCAGTATGACGTCCTTCGTCAATTGACCCCTCGCGATTGTCTTGTCTTATTAATATTATATTTATGACGACCGTTCAGCTGGTGGGTGGATATCATCTAACTATATTTAAGCACTATGGTTTCCAGTTTATTAGTCATAAGTCCCGTGGTGACTTAATATACTTAACCGCGTGCCCAGCAGTCTTCTTTATACATCCACGCGTAAATTTTAATTGATTGGTGACTTCGTAATTAAGAGATGATTTCCAAGGTGGAATCTATGCAATAATTAAAAGTCCGAGCTTTCATAGCCAGTAGAACAACAAATGAAAACAGGTTCTTCATTTTTGTCAAGTTGGATTGAGTGGAGAAACTGATTTTTGATACAGTCACTATGTCTAGCCTGTTTTAGAACATCACCTGCCCTCCCTCTTCCGCTTCTCTTTCAAGGGGATTACAAAATTGATAAAAATGTCATATATCTCAAGTTCATTCTTAGGTTTCTATTATTTAACTCTCATTGAAGCTATTATTTAAAACATCACGAACCACCCAATCAATGCAATACAAAGGGGGAAATTTCGTAATCTGCATAACTTGAACTTCTATAATTACCTTTTAGAAATATTTTAATGGCTTTCAAATTAAAGTTGGATTATCTGCATCATGGCTGAGGGGTAACAGTTAATGCGTATCCAGGCATAAAGCCGAATATAAGTACATACTTAAATAGTACAGGTTATTATCCCATAACTTTTAGTGCTTTAATAATTTACCCTTTGGCCAATAATTTGTTCTTAATCATCATCAAATGGATCGTAAGCAATTAAATATGCTTTCTACCGAAAATATTTTGATCAGCTAGATAATTCCTTTACATTTGATATATTTTGAAACCTTGGGATTTGAAATGGCAAATCCCAAGATTAATAATAGTTTCGTATATTTTTTATTCGTACCTACATGAATATTAAGATGTAAAATGTAATCGAGTTTTTGCTCACTGGTACTTATATCGTACTATCGTACTCAAGTAATATTAGCGAATTTGTCTAAATTTTGAGGAAGTTGTAAAGAACTTATGAAGTTAGGAATTTATTGATGTGCTGAGTGAGGAACTCCTTTCTAAAAACTAAACAATGTATGTCTTACAAAAAATACAGGATATAGTGACTGATTTTAGTAAGATGTTCAATCCCATATGCTTCTTTACAGGCATGATCTTAATTAGGTTTCTTAACTTCTCATGGGCCATTTCCAGACTATAAACTTGGCTGTTTTTAACTCTTTTTGGACGCCTTCTTCAAAATTGGGTTGTAAAGTAACCAAATATTGTTGAAAAAAATATAGAATTATTCGATCTTATATTATCCTAATTTCTGACGCGGAAACAGCCTCGCGTTTTCGAAAGAGAATGCAGATATGTAACTATTTACATAGAACAGATGCGAAAGCTACCGATTACGCGGGGGACCTAGTTTTCCCGGTTCCTAAGGAGGCTGGCGCGCCTACTTATATAGTCAGACGCTCTATGTGTACTCGATCTAAATCGGCGTGCCGCGACCGCTTTAATCTAGTTCGTGGCTATATGTTTCTACGTTGCTAAGCGTTCGAGACAATAAATATTACATATGTTGATAATTTTCTTCCTAGTTTTGTTCGTTTATTTACTTTAGTACTTTTCAAGACTGTTTAGAGAACTATTTTGGGAGTATTCGACAACAAAGTGGGCATTGTGTAAACCCTACTCCGATTCAGTTTGAAAGAGCATATAGGGAACTATTATGTCAAAACTTTTTGCTTTCCCATCATATGAATTGTGAGGATGATTTAGACGTTTTCCCATTCCAACTACGATATACCAATCCGATTTTAGATGAAAGTTACGAAAATACTCCAAATTTGAGGCAGCTATTAGTTTGCCAGAATATGATTATCGAGCTTCTAGGTAATCTGTGGTCTTATTAAGCACGGACTAAAAGCAGGTACACCTATATCTATTTGGTGGTATAGAATCTACATCGAACAACAAAGAAGTTTAGGTTTGGGCTATTATGAATATTATTTATCCCATAAGAATTTATAGGAACTTGTTGTATCAGTCGTCATGTAATCCCCAAGATGTTCACTGTTTTATCAGTGAAAAACGAGGTGAAAACGTTTCTTATGCAGGTAAGAAATAGTTTTCACGAGGTTTTTTACCCACTCAGGATAAATATTAACTTTTACTTTTACATTCGTGGGCAGATTTAACCTTAGGTACTTCTCAAATATTTGAAATCGTTCGTCAGGAGGGTTGGGTAGAAAAAATGTGATTGATGTCCCAGATCTTGCAAGAGTATCAATTAAATTCCAAACCCCAAATGACCACTAGCATTGGGGTTTGGAACTGTCAGTTAAATGCACTGGAACACATAAATAACATAAATTGAAAAGGCATTGAATCTTTTAAGGACATTTCAAATACCCCAGAAATGAAAGAAATCGAAAACATTGAAAAAAAAGCGAAGAAGCAAAGAAAATTGTCGAGCTTACAGGAAGAAACAGAACCACTATTGAAAATAATGAGAAATATGATCTCTGATATAAGTGACAGCATGAAAATTTATCACCCAACGTCATCATGTGCTCATAAATCATATCATATATACTGATTAAGAAAACACAGCCGGAATCTAATTTTCTGAGGCAAATCGAACATACATTAGAATTTAACAAATACTTACTTCATCAATCTACCGAATTTAGAACAAACAATTTAGAATTTAACGAATACTTGCTTCATCAATCTTCTTAGAAAACGACATTTGGCTGACAACTAAGACAAAACACAAGTCAAGGCTAAAGATATAATGTTAAGACTATCACCACCTTGGTCCTGTTTTATTGAATTAGATACCACAGTACAAAGTTCATAGTATTAAGAATGTGTGTGTTTTTGTTTTGGGAATGTGTTTGACTGAAATTTGATTCCAAAATGTTTTTAAATAAAAATTATTAAAACTGATCCAAGCATCCCTCCCATCAGGAGTCCCCCAATTGGGAGGTATGTTTCAACATGCACAGTTAGATGTATCTGATACATTATTGGCAAAATAACCAAAACTAACCCTTATTTGATAAACTGTTTCCGGAATTTTCATTCTAATCAGTCAAGAGAATAATAAAGTGGCAAAGTCACTCAAGCCTCCCCATTCTCCTTTATCCCATAGAACATATTTAGAAACTTTGCCTAAGCATATTGAAGCACTCATTGTCAATCAGTATATAAATCAAGACAATAAGAATTATATTTAATGGTAACTATTAATCATTAATCTATGTAATAATTTGCAGTTAAATCTATACAGCTGGGTGCTGTAATATTTCTAGCTCTATTTCTTAGAATATAAATTATTCTTCAAATAATATAAAAGATTCTCCCAACAGATTTTTAACCAATAGAAGATTAGTTATATAAGAGGTAGGTATAAAAACCTTAAAGATTTTGTTCGGAATTCTGTTACAGTTCCAGTTCACCTGGTACCTATTCGCCATGGATGGATTTTTATTCTGCCTCGATTGTTTTATTTAGATCTTAGAAATAAATATTGCGGACAGATTAATCATGCTTTACCATCCGACAACTAATTAAAACGCACCAGATCTCACCCAGATATTCGTGGATAAAAAAGGGGTGTTGACTGAAGGTGGCTTTGTCAAATTAAAACTATGGCAGGTGGGTAATTAAAAAAACCTAAAGCAATATGTAGGTGCTATGGGTTAGCACTGGGTAGGTCATAGCAGTGTGAAGAACTTTCTTTCGGGTAAACTTGTACCTATCCAACACTCCAATTTGCCCTTCAGTCTCGAATGTTATAGAATTGATGGGGATATGCATAAGTGATTTTTGCCAGCGTATTTCCCTTTTTTTCATTGTAATAAAATTCCTCGTTTTATCATACTTGCTTATGAAAATTAATTAAGTAATATCATTAAGGTAAAGGTCGAGGTAAGTAATTTTTGGTTCACTACAAATTATACATTTATTTGAGGTCAATTTACGAATGGTTAAAATGAAAAGATAGTCGTGATGGATGATGCATAAAAATGTTTTAGAAAATGTGCTTACAACTCTTATCTTTCTAAATATTAGAAAATAACCGCCGGTGCATTACAGGTTAAAGGTTACGAAGCGTTCTTTTTTCGTTTGATACAATTTATTATGCTTTTCACGTACTCAACACCCCTATTTGCAGTAAATTTTTATTCTCGTCTTAATGAAATTTATGGAAGCTGAAATATCTAAAAGAGGTGTCAGTATCTGTATTTTGCTTTAAAATTATCTGCCTATTGTGGTAAAATCCTCACTTTTAACATAATCAATTAAGGTATGAGAATAATCAAAATGTACCCTAAACCTAGCTTTACACTTACACAGATATTCTAAGTACAAGCAAAAATTGGAGGTTGATTTTTTAAGCAAGATGTGATTAATGACGATTCTCTCTCGATATTTAATAGCAGGTAACTTGCCCAAGATAATTAAGGTGGATAATTTTTGGATACCATCTGGCCCCATCCTAGAAATTTTAATATCCAAAATGAAAAGAAGTTGATGATGCGGTACATACATTGCTGTTAAGGAAGGAACGTCCTCGTTCGTGACCGGGGAATGTTCGAGAATGTTCAAAACCATTAGGTATACGATA